>JAWQEG010000629.1:0-197611 GCA_033782935.1 Petrolisthes cinctipes | reverse complement strand
CACTGACACACACACTGACACTGACACACAGACACTGACACACAGACACAGACACTGACACTGACACACACACACAGACACACACACACAGACACACACAGACACTGACACACACACACTCTGACAAACACACACACACTCTGACAAACACAAACACACACACACACTCTGACAAACACAACACACACACTCTGACAAACACACACACACACACACACACACAGACGGTGACACACGTAAAATGTATTGCATAAATATCCACTCCTGTACAGAATATATAATGATAACCCCAATAAAGCCCCCCTTACTCCCCCCATCCCCCCCCCCACAATAATACCCCCTCCCCCCCCCCCCACACACACACACGGTTGGTAGTTCCCGCATCACTGTTTGTTTTCCACTCCACCAAGACGTTTGAGGTGTACAGTCAGGGAGAAAAGTTGCCTTGCCAGTTCAACACACGTCACTTTGATAGCCGAGTTAAAAAAAAAAGGGGAGATTCTCTTGTTTTGTAGAATTGGAAAGGTGTGTGTGTGTGTGTGTGTGTGTGTGTGTGTGTGTGTGTGTGTGTGTGTTGTGTGTGTGTGTGTGTGTGTGGCTCTTGATTCCTCCAAACTATGCCAGGAAAGACAGACGCCCTCAATGCTATATATACTAATGGGGGATCTGTTTCGTGGTATATATATATAGTTTGGAGGAATTAGAGACCTTCCAATTTATCAACAAAATAATCTTCCCTTAAGGGTTGTCAGTTTAATTAACCTTTGCTAGACTGATGGTGCGAGGAAGGAAGGAAAGGAGGGAGGATGGAAGAAGTAGGGAGGGGAGGAGGAAGGTAGGGAAGATGAAGGGAAGTAGGGAAGAAAGGGAGAGAGAAAGGAAGAAGTGGAGAGAGGAAGGAAGGAAGGGAGGGAGGGAAGAAAGGGAGAGAGGAAGGAAGGAAGAAGGAAGGAAGAAAGGAAGGAAGAGTTGTTGTGTCATAATTATACTCGTAATATAATATGCTGATAGTTAGTTACTTCCATCATAATTACCAAGATATAATTGTTGACAACCAAACACCCTATAACAACACTTGGATTTCACACTATCATTATACCTAATTAAAAACCAAACCAATCAAACCTAAATTTAAAGGTTGGTTAGGTGAGTTGAATTAGGTTAGGTTGGATTAGGTTAGGTTAACTTAGGTTGGATTAGGCTAGGTTAAAGTTCGGTTTAGGTTAGGTTGGGGTTAGGGTTAGGTTTAGTTGAGTTTGGTTCGGTTAAGTTAGGTTAAGTTGGGTTTGGTTAGATTAGGTTAAGTTGGGTTATGCTAGGTTTGGTTAGGTTAAGGTGAGTTTGGATAGGTTTGGTTAGGTTAAGGTGAGTTTGGCTAGGTTAGCGAGCTTCCATTCGTCAGGTATTGTTCCAGTGTGTAAGGAATAGTTAAAGAGCAGAGTCAGAGGTTTTTACTATTTCACTTTTTGCTTCCTGTAATACGTGAGGGGAGATCGTGTCTGGACCAGGTGACTTATTTACATTTAATATATCAATACATTTTATTACGTCACTTTCTGTTATGCTGATATTACTTAATACCTCGGTGTTTTCATTTTGGACTATTTTTTCTGCCGGTATATCGTTCGGGTTTTCTGTAGTAAAGACTGATGCAAAGAAAGTGTTAAGAATACCACTCATTCGCTCTTCATCTGTAGTAAGGTCCCCATTCTCATCAAGTAGCGGTCCGATAGTTGACGTGAGTACTTTCTTATGCCGAATATAACTGTAGAACTCTTTCAGGTTTGTCTTACTTTGGTTTGCAACGTGTTTTTCAATGGTCTTTTTACTCTGTTTGATTAACTTTTTGGCTTTTCTTCGTAAGTCTGTAAACTTGGCCCGCTCGTTATTGTCATCTGTGATTTTTACTCTATTGGTTAGGTTAAGGTGAGTTTGGCTAGGTTTGGTTAGGTTAAGGTGAGTTTGGCTAGGTTTGGTTAGGTTAAGGTGAGTTTGGCTAGGTTTGGTTAGGTTAAGGTGAGTTTGGCTAGGTTTGGTTAGGTTAAGGTGAGTTTGGCTAGGTTTGGTTAGGTTAAGGTGAGTTTGGCTAGGTTTGGTTAGGTTAAGGTGAGTTTGGCTAGGTTAAGGTGAGTTTGGCTAGGTTTGGTTAGGTTAAGGTGAGTTTGGATAGGTTTGGTTAGGTTAAGGTGGGTTTGGATAGGTTTGGTTAGGTCTGGCTGGGAAAAACAGGGACCAGTCAACTCCAGCAAAATTATCCAAATAAAGAGATATACACACACAGACACAGACAGACAGACATACATACAGTAAATACCCAGTTTTGGAAGGCAGCCGAAACCAAACATACACCTTCCTTCCTCCCTAACTACCCCCCTTTTTCCTACCTTCCTACACTTCCCTCCCTCCCTACCTATCCCTCTTACCCCAAACACCTCCCTCCCTACCTACCTACCCACTCCTCTACACCTCCCTCCCTATCTACCTACCTACCCCTCTTACCCCAAACACCTCCCTCCCTACCTACCTACCCACTCCTCTACACCTCCCTCCCTATCTACCCACCACCCCACACTTCCTTACCTACCCCACCAACCAAAATCCCCTCCCTCCCTCCCTACCCCACCTACCAAAAACCCTCCGTCTCTCCTCCAAACACCTCCTATACCCACCTCCCTCGCCAACACCTCCCTTCCCCCCCCCCCCACTTTCTTACCTACCCCACCTACCAAAAACCCCTCCGTCTCTCCTCCAAACACCTCCCTACTCCAAGCACCTCCCTCCCAACCCCCCCCCCATACACTTTTTTACCTACCGTACCTACCAAAAACCCCTTTCCTCCAACCAACCTCCCTAACCCAAATATTTCCCTCCCTACCTGCCATACCTACCAAAAACCCCTCCCTCTCTCCTCCAAATACCATGCACCTATACCCACCTCCCTACCCCTCCCTCCAAACACCTCCCTCCCCAACCCCACTTTCCTACCTACCCCACCAATCAAAAACCCCTCCCTCCCTACCCCATATACCTATTTCCCTCCCTCCAAACACCTCCCTCCCCAACCTCCCCAACCCCACTTTCCTATCTACTCCACTTATCAAAAACCCCTCCCCTTCCTCCCTCCCTCCCTCCCTACCCCAAATACCTCCCTCCTACAAACGTCTCCTATACCCACCCCCCTACTCCAATCACCTCCCTCCCCCCCCCCCACCTCACGAGTGTCAAGCAACTGGTGGTGAACACGTCATCAAGTATGGTGATAAAAAACCCGTTCCTTTGCCTTCACTTTCACAGGCAACCTCAAGTACCCAAAACACACACACACACGAGGCGGACATTTACACACACACACACACACACGAGGCGGGCATTTACACACACACACACACACACACACATAACAGCTTCAAGTCGGACCCATCTCGCGCCAAAGAAAAACAAGACCCTCGTGACTCGTGATGATGATGATGATGATGGTGGCACTTTAGCGGGTTTTCTACGGTACAGAATGAAAAAATAAAAATCTCGTGAAAAAATAAATTCTCGTGAAAAAATTAATTCTTATGAAGATATAAATTTTAGTGAAAAAATAAATTCACAAATATTACCAACACTGTATTATCCATCCCCTAACTTAAGTTAAACAAAGTACTCACAAACATCATAAACTTACAACATACTTATATACAGTACATACATCCCCTGTACAAAAAAGTATAAAGAGTATTATTTACTTGGTAACACTGAATTTACTAACAAAAAAACTAATGCTATATTTACACACAACTTCCTAGTAATCCTTGTAAGGTGATGGTTGATAAACATCTCTAAATCACCACTGCCAATTTAGCTGTTGAAAATTTCGGATGTTTTTCTGGGCATTCCTATGAGTTTGAAAAATGGCTTAATTAACTTATGTTTTGTCTGTATTAAATTCATTACCATGCCTTCACATTATCTTATCCAACAACAAAAATTCATACAACCTATGAGTTTGACAAATGAGTACTTATTAATGTTTTGAAATGTTGTGAAATATATGGCACGCTTTCACATTTATCCAAACTATAAAAATTCTTACAATCATATGAATTTAACATATGGGTAGTTACTTATGTTTTGAAATGTTGTGAAGTCATTAGCATACTTTTTCACATTATTTTAGGCCCTACCCAACCACAACAAAATTCTTACAATCACGAGTACCTTACAATCCTTAGAAAACCCGCTAAATTGGCATCACTGAAATTCCCTCTATAGTTTTCCTCCTCTCGAAAGAAAAAAAAAAAAAGAAATAAGAAAACAAAGATAAAGTAAATAATAAAACATTCCTTGGGTGGCTCACTTCAGACTCGTGTTTATTCACTTAAATCTCCAAATTTAACCAGAAATTGAGAATCTTTGTATTAGTCAGTTGCTGATTTGATAAACACAGCCTGATCTCCAGATTTTTTTTTCTCTTTTGCATGTCTAACACTTTTTTTTCCTGCAGGTCTAATATTAAGGTAAGCAAGTTTCTCACGTGTGGAACTCTGCTGGAACCATAAATACAATGTTGTTTATTTTTTTCTACAGGTTACATAAGCCAAGTGAGTGACACAAGTTAATATTAGGCACTAGAATATTATAATTATGTCATCCAAACGTCAGGTCGATAATATGTTTATTTTTGCATCCTATAAATACTCTATCCTATCGTCCTAATCCTACCCTTCACTACCCTGTCCTCACTAATCCTTCCCTACCCTATCAACCCCAATCCTACCCCTACCCTTCCTTACCCTACCCTATATCCTCCCCAATAATACCCTAACTTGCCTCTACCATGCATGCCCTACCCTCCCCTCTCCAATCCTACCCTACCCTACTTTACCCAACCCTATCCACTCCCCAATAGTACCCTCCCCTCTCATCCCCAATCCTCCCTAATCCTACTCTACCCTGCCCTCCCCAATCCTCCCCTACCATACTCTACCCTGCCCTGCCCAATCCTCCAAAATCCTACTCTACCCTCCCCTCCCCTGCCCCCCCTACTCTACCCTGCCCAATCCTCCAAAATCCTACTCTACCCTGCCCTCCCCAATCCTCCCCTACCCTACTCTACCCTCCCCAATCCTCCCAAATCCTACCCTACCCTGCCATCCCCAATCCTCCCTGATCCTACTCTACCCTGCCCTCCCCAATCCTCTCATACCATACCCTGCCCTCCACATTCTTCCCCTACCATACCCTGCCCTGCCCTCCCCTACCATACCCAACCCAATCCTTCCCTACTGTACCATACCCTGCCCTCCCCAATCCTCCCCTACTATACCCTGCCCTCCCCTACCATACCCTGCCTGAGCTTTGTTATGGTGTGTGTGTGTGTATGTGTGTGTGGGTTGTGGACACACCTACCTCGCCCTGTTTTGGTTCCTTCATTATTTCTTTGTTAGTGTGTTTGTGGAGGAGGAGAGGAAACAGGTGTGTGTGTGTGTCGGCAAAGTGTATAGTGTATTGCTGTGTCTCTCAACAACCAACACTATACCATATATACTCACACTCATTACACAATATATTAATACAATATTTTATAATGTATACTCTAATATACTAAACACCAATATATTCTGTTTTTATTATACTGTCTGTCTGTCAGTTAGTCAGTCAGTGATGCAGTCAGTTAGTCATTCATTGTGTGTGTCAGTTAGTCAGTCAGTCAGTCATTTATTGTGTCAGTGAGTTAGTCAGTGATGCAGTCGGTCAGTCATTCATTCATTGTGTCAGTGAGTGAGTGAGTAAGATAGGTAGTGAGTTAGTGAGTCACTTTGTAGCAGCACCAAGAACATCACCATCATTCAACATCACAAGGAACAGCAGAAGGTACAGAAGGAGGAGGAAGAGGAGTAGGTTGGCTCTCGGGGGTCGGGTTGGTTTGGCCAGTTAGCGGCTGTCAATGTGTGTACCCGGCGTCAGGCGGCCGCAGTGGAGAGCCCGTCAGGAGCCCCATGCTGACACCAAGGGCCCTCCAAGTCGCCGCTGACAAGGCAGGCACACACACACACACACACACACACACACACACACGGGACGGGCATTACACACACACACATACATACACGAGGCGGGCATTACACACACACATACATGGGATGGGCACATACACACACATACACGAGACGGGCATTACACACACACACAGGATTTTCCTGTCCATAAGAGAGCAAACCCGTCTTTCCCTACCACACCTCTGTCTGGTCTGTCCCCTACACACTCCCTCTACGCTAGACCCTCCCATTACCCTCCACCAATACCACTAGCCGTCCCCACCCCTCTACCAATACCACTAGTCGTACCCACCCCAACCCCCTCCCACTTCCCTCCACTAATACCACTAGTCATCCCCTCCCCAACACCCTCCCTCTCCCCTCTACCAATACCACTAGCCGTGCCCTCCCACTCCCCCCCACTAATACCCTCCATGCCCTGCCCCTCCTCCTTCCCTTCTTGGCCATGCTAATGTTGTTCTGCCTCAGTGCTTAATTGGCCAGATTATGGAGGTGGGAGGGGGAGATGGGGAGATACTCCAAACCCTTTTTCTCAACCTCTCACTCACCAGCCCCCTCCTTTCCTCTTGACAAACCCTCTTTTACCCCCCTCCCCCCCAAGACTGATGCTCCTGCCACCCCTCCTTCCCCCTCCCCCTCCCTCCCCCTCCTATTAACACCCCTGCTCCTCCCACATCCCCTCCATCACCCAACAGCTATAGCATAGAACACGACATTGGTGGACCTAAACCTCTGCTTCTGTGATGGACAAAGATGCAGGTCTCTCTCTCTCTCTCTCTCTCTCTCTCTCTCTCTCTCTCTCTCTCTCTCTCAAACACAAATGTAGCACCTGCGCATTACTCAGACTTAACACAGCAATTGTCAATCAATATTGATAAACTTCTACATAGCTTTAGTTTGTCACTCAAAGTTTTTTTTAATTCTATTTATCATACAAAGGTTACTGATCAAAGATGTCTACAATGGATGGTGATGATAGTGAATATGAATAAGTCGATATGATACAATAACAATACAACAACAATAATAATGAACAAACTATAAATATATATATAGTCCGGACCATACATACAGAACATATTATGGCATTATAAGATGGTACAGGAAAATTAGTACCATATAAAAAATAAAATTACCTCTAGTCTAATTATCACACAAAATCTGCTGATAAATGATGACGGCATTGGATGGGGACGGTGGTGTTAATGAAATAAATAAATAAATAAATAAATAAATAAATAAATAAATAAACAAGTAAATAAATAAATAAATAAATAAATAAATAAACAAGTAAATAAATATATAAATAAATAAATAAATATATAAATAAATAAATATATAGATAAATAATAATAATAATAATAATGCAAAATTCAGTACCGGGCTATGCAGATCATTCGGTATTAATTTAGACAGTAAAAGAATATTACGATACAATAAAAATATAAAGAAATTACCTTCATTGATGGTTTTAGTGTTTCTGATGTGTGAAGGACAGTGAGAGGGAGGCGAGGTTGATGAAACTCCACATCATGTTAATAATAATAATTCTGTGTGATATTATCTTCCTTATCTTGTCATTATTTTCATCTGTGTAGGAACGATCCATACACACACACACACACATCTTCAATCTGTTAAACATATTTTTTGTGTTAGAATATCATATCTTAAGGGAGAAATTTTGTGTTGGTAAATCTGGAGCAACTGATTCATCCAAACTATTCCAAACAGAACATCATTATTTTTGTTCATCTGGTCCTGTTTCCTGGCATACTTTGGAGGAATCAAGGCATTCCAATGAAACAAGTGTATTACTTCCTTAAGAATGTACAGTTGGGGAATAATGTAGCTGAACACTGTTGGCGGCTTCTGGCAACATCCCCAAAAGTAAACACATCAATAAGAGAAACTATTTATGAATTGAAGGATAACTTTTATTTCAGTGTCTGTGGTTGGTTGACGTCACCCAATATCAGTTATCACTATGTAGTAATGAATACATTTTGTCTATTACTAACGTGTTTATCACTAACATTGTTACCAGAAGCCGTCAACAGTGTCCAGATACTTTGTTCCCCAACTGTACGTACAGTCTCCTCCACATACACGTTTATCACTCCAGTGTTGTCAGTGTGTGTTCTCCTCAAAGTGTAAACCACAAGTTTCGATTCGTATTTCTGAAACACATGCCTGTTCGAGTCGGGAGGAGGAGGAGGAGGGGTGAGGGGTGAGGGGTGAGGGCTGGGGGCTTGGGACTGGTGTGGGTTGGGTATGTATTGTAAGTAGTAATGTTATACTAACTTATACTTCAACGGTATATAACTATTACACACCAAAACAGTTTAGTGATAAGGAAATTACTTTGTTAATATTTTTGTTATTATATTATACACTCATAAGTAACAGTTATGTCGATTTGTGAGGCAGGCAGTAGGAAGTGTCAGTCAAATGTTGTCTCTATAAATGCTCAGTATATGCCAGAGATAAGCAATGCATAGTGGTGTTAATATTATTATTCTGCATTATAATGTTAGTGATAATTATTGCACGTACGTAAAATATATGGAGTATTCAGTTTGATCATTTCACTATACTGTTGTTACAATATACCATTACCACCATCAGGCCTCGTAATTTAACAAACACTCGTCCCTCCAAGTTAGTCATTGTAACATGACTATCAATCTGCCAACATTCCAAAGCAAAGGAATTCTAATGTTAATATATTTACATTAACACTATTGATTATTTTCAAATGTTCAGGTTTCAACACTGCACCACAAGAAACTGTGAATTTGTTCCTTTACGGTTTACCGTCGAATAAGGAAGTGAGTGTACTGTATTCTGTGGCCGGTGTTATTATACTGCTGACTCATAGAAAATACTCCTCACTTGTTTTGAAGATGTACTGTACAGCTGGCCACACTCCTATGAGGTCCACCCAGCGTTGTCAACATTGACAGAGATAGTCAACCCGAAACACTAGTAGCGAGCTCTTTGCTCGAAGAATTCACTGAGGAAGGGAGAGGTAAGGAGGGGGGGGGGGGAGTTGAGGAGGGTAGGGGGTGTCTATAGAGTACAAGAGTGGCAAGAAATGGTTCTTAAAGCGAGAAATGAGTGGAATCTTTAATATAAGTAAGATAATATACCCGGGTATCAATCGTTTATATATCGACATTCCCATCTATCATTAATTAACATAATTAAAAGCTATATTAAAGTTTAATATTATGATTTAACACAAACAACCGCGGTAACATTATTGTAAACTTTACTCGTATTGTGTGTACACTCGTGATACGTAATCTTTGACCAGAGACGAACGGCAGGCACCACACACACACACACACACACACATACCTTACATTCGAACTCAGCCTCTATAAGTGTACTGGGTGGGGAAATGAGCAATACCAGGCGATTCGAAGCTTTCTGTTCCTCACACTCTGGTCAGAATTATGTTTCAGACGCTGAGGAATATTTATACAATAACTTCACCAGAATCATGAACCAGAATGATCTATTAATGAAGCAAATGTGAATGAATACCTTCATATTACATGTAGAAAGTCTTGATACCACTATTAATAATACACACTTCCATATGGAGGCCCCCGTATCTAGTGTTACCTATACTTAACGTCAAATATTAAGGCTCACATTATACCTTACGTGATAGCAGCCTTCCAATATTCTAAATATTTTTAATTAGCCTGTTGTATTGGTATTTTATTACGAATCCCTTGGTATATCATCAGTCTCTTGGTAGCAACAATATTTATTTAAGCAGATAATACTTACTGAGGAGAGGCCGTTGAGCTTCACACTCACAGGATTGTCAACCGTAATTTTTGTTGCACATCATTAATTTATAGACTGACGTTAACTCTAGTCTCTTTAGCCCACATTTGTTTTGATTATCGAAGCCGATTATGAGTTGGTTGAAAACCACTAAACAGGTAAAGGTATTGAAGACGGAGGGTGGAAATATTCCTTCTCAAACATGTTGGCAGTCCTGACGACCTGAAGATGTGTACTGTAAGTCAGTCAGTTCACGAGGCAGTGTATATCCGGAGATTCATACTAATTTCAACCTTGTAGCAGAAGACAGTAAGGACCAATACGGCATCAAATTCAACAGTGTGAGTAGTGGGAGGGGGTTGTATGATGGAAAATACAGGATTTCAGACCTTAACTCGCCTTCAATAAAGTTAGAATTTTAAAAATGCTGAAAATGTTGCCAGTTTCTTAATTAACATGTTGTCCGATAAAACCTCATCTGTTCATCCCCTGCATTACTTGATGGAACTATTATAGTATTTAAATAATTATGAATATAATTCTCTTGTAACAAATGACAGATAAATCAAATAGAACCTCTAGCTGTCACCAACATTATTATGTTATGTGTGTGTGTACTGGCATATATAAGTATACACTGTATATATGCACACAGAAGAGAGATACAGAGCAAAAATAATATTTTTGCTACCAAGAGACAGATGACATACCAAGGGATTCATAATAAAATATCAAATATTTAATACAACAGGCTAATTAAGGATGTTCAGAATATTACAAGGCTGCTATCACGTGGGGGATAATACGAGCCTTGATATTTGACACTATGTTTAAAAACTCGTTAGGTATCACTGGATACGGGAGATATGAAGGTGTGTGTTAGTGATATCAACACTTACTACATCCAATATGAAGGTATTCACATTTATTTCATTTAATAAAGAGTATTCTGCTTCAAGATTCTTATTGTGTATGTATTTTACAGTAAAGCGTTGATGCTTGATAATAACCTTTAAATACAATAGGAATAACGTATACGATAAGATTATATCGGTTGTTTTAGTGTTACATCATAATCATAAAAAGTTTATTTACTTTTAATGTTAATAACCGATATAAATGTCAATATATAAATAGTTGATAACCAGGTGTATCTTCGTACTTTTATTAAAGATTCCATCTCTCACTTCGGCAAGAATATTTTTTTACCTCTCTTGTAAATCCGTCCTTACCTCTCCCTCTCACTCTGGGTGGACCTCACAGAAGTGTGGCCAGCTGTACATTGTGTTACTGGTTTACTCTTGTTGGGTAGCTGAGGGACGGGTAAATTGAAACTCCCTTGGGTAAACTAATAACATCAACGGATGAGCCTTGTTCCATCCATAAGTGGTCCTTGACATTACAAAAAATATCCAGTCAATTGTCACTTTGAGGTGTGTAAAAGTTTACTTTGTAAAGATAAATTTCTCTTTATCACTTTAGCCTTGGTTGGAGCTGTATAGAAACAGTGTAAAATTATAATGTTCATAACGCTTGTAAACTGTTTTTATAGTTCTATATAATGACTAATGGCATCATCACAGATTAATAAGTATGACTAACTTGTAGGGACAAGTATATGGTAAATTATGAGGTCTGATGGTGACGTGTTTTATTGATTGATATAAGGCGTCGAAACAGCGAGGTCATATAGCGCAAGAAAAAGGTGATAGAGAGGTGTAACACTATTGGCCACATTACTACAGGCAATACACACCAAGGCTATAAGGGTTATGGTGGGGTGACATGTTATACCAATACATCTCCATCATTCATACGAACAGCAGGCACCACACACACATACCCAGCATTCGAACTCAGCCTCTATAGGTGTACTGGGTGGGGGAAAATGAACAATACCAGGCGATTCGAAGCTTTCTGCTCATCACGCTCTGGTCAGAAATTATGTATCACAAGTGTACATACACACACATATCTTCCTCATCTTGTCATTATTTTCATCAGTGTATACACAATCTATACATACTGTACATAGCCTATGTACATACATTACATATATACATATTTAATCTGTAACACATATTATATCTTGTGTTAGAATATATAAAAAAATACAAGGAATTTTGCACAAAGCTACGAACGAGTACAGACATGGCTGAAAGTCCATGAGTATGGGGGGGGGGGGGATGGTGTAAAGCCACAGCCGATACTGGACAGACAGCCAGCAGAACGAGATAAATTTCCACACCACTCTGTTAGTTAGGTTATTTTGGCACATTATTTATTCTTAGAATTAAGAGGTAGCTTTACCCCTTGCTCATGGACTTTCAGCCATGGCTGTACTATACAAACACATAGCTTTCTCATCTAGCCATTATTTTCATCCATGTACACACAATACACACACATACTCAATGTATAAAACGTATATCTTGCTATAATATTATACAATAATATTGCAATATGGAGTTTCTACAATGAGCAGCTGAGCTATAATACTCACACACATCTATCTCCTTCCCAGTAATCCTTCAGACTAACTACTTGATTGACCTTGAGTCCTTGACCAATGTTCCCTAAACAAAATTCTCTAAAGGCGCTACACTCGTAAAAAAAAAAGCGCTAGATTATAGGTAGTGTTGAAAATTTTACTACATATTGTATTTTTAAACTCGCTAGTCACTCTTGTAAATTTGAACATATATTCCGCAAGATAATGTGGAAACTCAATAGATCTAACGGAAAATCGGCTAAGTTGGCATCACTGACACTGACGTATTATTGACGTCCACATCATCTCAAAATCACAAATGTAGCTAAATTTGTACTACAAACGTGCTAAACTTCCCACACAAAGAAAGAACTAAATATTATTATCTTTACAATATCAGTGGAATAATTTTAAGTTGGTAATTAGGATAGCATATTGCAGCATATTTTATTTTGTTACTTTAATATTTTGTTTATATATTAATTAGCGTATTTATATAATGTTCCCTGCTTTCTAATACTTTCTCGTATTGAACCTACATTTCTTATTAAAAAATATGTTCATGTATTCTTATGGGACCCTGTTGTGATGTAGTCAGAAAATTGGAGGTAAATGAGTCCTTCAAATATTGCCACGAAACACACAAACCTATATGGAAGGAATTTGTTTCGTGGTGTAAAGTTAGGAGGAAGACGAAGGAGTCGTCTGCATAATAAAAAAAAAAAAAAAAAAAAAAAAATAATAAAAAAAAAAAATAAATAAAACCTTTTGTACTTATTATGGTTGAAGAAACTACTGTATAGCGTCCTTGTCATAACTTAGGGGTGAGTATACTTTTGGTACTGTACATTGGAGCTCCTTGATTCCTCCAAAGTATACCAGGAAACAGGCCCAAGTTAACAAAAATAATGGTGTTCTGTTGCTTGAAATTATTTCGAGTAATAATTTACTCCGCATTTACCAACACTGTATCCTCCCCTTAAAACAAACACACAAGATATTTAATTCACCTATATGGATTGTACAGTCGGCGTCAAAAGTGGTGTCTCCTCAATTAGCGTTTCTTGAAGGATAACATAAAGGATATAATCATGGAACCAACACATTCACCAACACAGCATTACAATATCCAGGGGAAATATTTAGTAAACTACTCTGGGATTTCATTTTAGGAGCCTGTGAAGCTTATATTTCCATACTGTACACTCGGATACCATAGTCTCTAGCCCACCTGAGTCGAAGCCCGAGATCTGAAGCAGGCTGTTTCTGGACGACAACCCACCCAAAGCCTCCTTTGGTTCGAGATGTGTGTAACCTCGTGATGGATTGGGTGGGCTGTCGTCCAGAAACCGCATGCTTCAGATCTCGGGCTTCGACTCCGATGGGTTAGAGCAGTGGTTCCCAAACCCATGGTCGCGACCCAAATGAGGGTCGCATGGGTGTTCCTGAGGGTCGCGGGATGGACTACAAAATTAATAAAACATAAACATAAATAGAGAGAGAGAGAGAGAGAGAGAGAGAGAGAGAGAGAGAGAGAGAGAGAGAGAGAGAGAGTTACAAGGAGTTACAAGGAAAAGAAGTACCCTAGGGGACCTTACGATCCATACAAAGAGGGTACATGTGGGTTTAGTTGCGCAAGTAGGCGACCGTCCTCGAATGTGTCATGTGAAACCATCAAGGAACACTCGCACAACTGCTTAAACACCTAGACGGTGGTTTAAGGCTTTGTCTAATCTGGACTTGAACTGATCCACAGAGTTGCTGTTGACTACATCAGCAGGAAGCGCGTTCCAAGTACCGCAGATGCTGTATGTAAAGAATTTACCACACAGATCACGGTTGTATCGCTTCAGTTCAAGTTTGTAGCCATGATTCCTGGTTGTGCCCTCACTGAGTTGGAAAATGTCCCTGTAATCTACATTGTCAAAGCCTCGTAGTATTTTAATTAAACACTTTGATAAGCTGACCACGCAGTCTCCGGGTTTCCAAAGAGAACAGGTCGAGTTCTACCAACCGATCTTTATAGCTCTTGTGTCTAAGAGAGGGTATAAGTTTGGTTGCCCTGGCTTGCACTCGTTCCAATCTCGCGATATCCTTCCGGTAAGAAGGACTCCAAAACTGGACTGCATACTCCAGGTGCGGTCGGACAAGGGAATTGTACAGACAAAGTACTATCTCCTTGTTCAGGTATCCAAACTGTAGCTTTATGTACCCTAACATCCTTTGGGCTTTCTTCTCAGCCTCAATACACTGCTTTGAGAACTTGAGGTCGCTGGTGATAGTTACACCCAAGTCTTTCTCAGTATCAGTGCTTACGAGAGCATTGCCCTTAAGGTTATACTCTGTTCGGGGGTTTCTGTGGCCTATATGCATAACTTTGCATTTGTTCACGTTAAATGGCATTTGCCACGTGTCAGACCACTCCCCGATCTTCCTAAGATCTTCTTGTGGAGAGAGAGAGAGAGAGAGAGAGAGAGAGAGAGAGAGAGAGAGAGAGAGAGAGAGAGAGATTAGAAGTAAAACTAATTCAAACATAATTAGTACCATCATAATTGTGGAATATAAATCGTCATTCAAACTGGGACAGGAAAATAGTTGTGTGTAATAAAGTACGATAAATGAAGGTAGAACATAACATATACTAGTATTTATTAATTAGTTACTTATGGTCAAATTTATTAACCTTTTGTCAAATGGATAAAACTAAAATAATACTGAAATAATATTTCATCCTTGAGGGTCGCCAGGCCAAAATAAATTTGTGTTCAGGGTCACGACAAAAAAAGTTTGGGAAACACTGGGTTAGAGACTATGGTATCCGACTGTACATCATGACTTGGCAGATGTGGTGACACGACTTTTGCCACAGACTGTACACTCCAATTCCACACACAATCCTTAACCTAGCCCACCTGAGTCGAAGCCTGAGATCTGGAATAGGCGGTTTTTAGACTGTCGATAGCCAGTTTGTTATTTGTTTGTCATTTATTAGACTTAACGATTATCGATTACGTAATGGTCAATAAGGTAATATATTTATACAGTAACAGGATGTGTGTCGGTGTGTGTGTGTGTGTGTATGTGTGTATTGTGTGGAGAAGTGTACGTGTGTGTTGTGTTGTGTTGTGTAGTGTCTGTGAGTGTTTTGTCCGACAACCCAACACCCAACAAAGCCTCTATTGATTCGTAATGTGTGTGGCCTCATGATGGTTTGGGTATATAAAATTACAAATGTGATAATTATTGCTTTATGAAACTGAATCTCCGTGCTGGCAATATTTTTCTGAGGCCACAGGTTATAGTTAGGACATTCAAGATTCCCGTAATTCAGCAGAATCTCTCCGCTAGATGGCATGGCGGCGCTGCGGATAGCGAACAACCAAATTATTATTATTATTATTAAAATTAGACCAGAGACACAAAGCTGGGAGAGAATGCAAGCATACTATCAATCCGAGGACCCCAGCCCCATGAATTCAACCTGAAGAAAAGAAGACAGCCTAGAGAAAGAAAGATGAGCAGTTAGCTTAATAAAAACATATTAGCCCTACTCTTGAAGCCAGCCAGTCCTACACCATCAAAGACAGATTCACCAAGGCCATTCCACAGAGACACCGACCTAGGGACAAACTATCGACTGTACTGACAGGTTCTACAGCGGTGCAATACTTAAATATGAGCTGGAACATACAGAGGTGGTAGAGACAAGTTAAGAGGATGCAGCACATTACTTCTGATCTTGAAGAGCATACACAATGATGCAACAGAACGCCGGTGACTCAAATTACAATCAAGTGAACCGCCGGTAAGAAAATTAGCATTAGAAATAATCCTATCCAGCAACTTGAGATAGCAGTCAGCTGCTGAACACCATATTGGAGAACAGTATTCCATCAGAGGCAACACAAAGGAGTTAAAACTATGCAGTAACAATGAGTAATCTCCAAACACACGCCAAGCTCTACGCATTATACCCAACTTTTGGGAGACAGACCTCGAGATTGACCACACATGCTTCTCAAAAGTCAGCTTGGCATCAACTGTAACTCCCAGTACGGTATAACCAAATTCTCAGACCCATCCAATACAGTCCCATCAAGAATCAAGGGTGGCGATAAAGGGTGAGACCTAGAGACGACCATTGCCCTAGTCTTGCCAGCATTCAACCTCATACCTGCACCAATCACTAATCTTAACCAGGTCACGATCCAATGACTGAGCAACAGAAATCCTGGCACCAGGGGTCGGCACAACAGCAATGAGAGTGGAATCATCTGCATAACCATACAGGTCATTCTCCAAGATGTTAAAGAGTTCAATCCAATTTGTTGCCAGTGTCCTCTCTCTCTCTCTCTCTATCTATCTCTCTCTCTCTTAAAGACGTTATTAAATTATTGTGTGGTTAATATGAAGGGCAACTGATTCCTCCAAACAATACCAAGATTAGGCTATACATATTATTATAGCACTTAATTAAGGAGAAGATACAGTGTTGGTAAATCCGGAGCAAATTAATCCTCCAAACTATTACAAGCAACAGGCCACCATTATTTGTGTTCCTCTGGTCCTTTTTTCTGGGAAACTTTGGAGAAATCAAGACGCTCCAATTTCCCAAAAATATACTCTCTCCTTAAGTTCTCTCAGCTAATAACACACACACACACACACACACACACACGTACTGTACAGTATCTATTGGTCTCAAGAATTCTTGCACAGGCTATAGGGAAATAGAGGTCATTATTCTGGAAGTATATACTGCAATGAATATTCTACCAAGTGACTAGGTCATTGCAAAACAACAAACCTATAGTAATAATGTTGTTATTGCAGTTACGAATTATTACATTTTCTATATGTTGTAAACCCTCGAAAACAACAGCGTGTGTACGAATTCTTGTGGTCAATTGTATGTACAGCCACAATAAAATATCCACCAACACTTTCCTTCCATGGTAGTAAATATCTTGGTAATTAAGAACAACACGTGTATGATTTTGCAGCACCTCATGATAATAATTGAGGGGGTTGAGTTGACGTAAGGTGTTGTTGTATAATTATATTTTGCAGCACCTCATTATAATAATAATAATTATTGAGGGGGATGAGTTGACGTAATAAGGTGTTGTTGTTTGATTATATTTTGCAGCACCTTATAATAATAATAATTGAGGGGGTTGAGTTGACGTAAGGTGTTGTTGTATAATTATATTTTGCAGTACCTCATTATAATAATAATAATTATTGAGGGGGATGAGTTGACGTAATAAGGTGTTGTTGTTTGATTATATTTTGCAGCACCTTATAATAATAATAATTGAGGGGGTTGAGTTGACGTAAGGTGTTGTTGTATAATTATATTTTGCAGCACCTCATTATAATAATAATAATTATTGAGGGGGTTGAGTTGACGTAATAAGGTGTTTTTGTTTGATTATATTTTGCAGCACCTTATAATAATAATAATTGAGGGGGTTGAGTTGACGTAAGGTGTTGTTGTATTATTATATTTTGCAGCACCTCATTATAATAATAATAATTATTGAGGGGGTTGAGTTGACGTAATAAGGTGTTTTTGTTTGATTATATTTTGCAGCACCTTATAATAATAATAATTGAGGGGGTTGAGTTGACGTAAGGTGTTGTTGTATAATTATATTTTGCAGCACCTCATTATAATAATAATAATTATTGAGGGGGTTGAGTTGACGTAATAAGGTGTTTTTGTTTGATTATATTTTGCAGCACCTTATAATAATAATAATTGAGGGGGTTGAGTTGACGTAAGGTGTTGTTGTATAATTATATTTTGCAGCACCTCATTATAATAATAATAATTATTGAGGGGGTTGAGTTGACGTAATAAGGTGTTTTTGTTTGATTATATTTTGCAGCACCTTATAATAATAATAATTGAGGGGGTTGAGTTGACGTAAGGTGTTGTTGTATAATTATATTTTGCAGCACCTCATTATAATAATAATAATTATTGAGGGGGTTGAGTTGACGTAATAAGGTGTTTTTGTTTGATTATATTTTGCAGCACCTTATAATAATAATAATTGAGGGGGTTGAGTTGACGTAAGGTGTTGTTGTATAATTATATTTTGCAGCACCTCATTATAATAATAATAATTATTGAGGGGGTTGAGTTGACGTAATAAGGTGTTTTTGTTTGATTATATTTTGCAGCACCTTATAATAATAATAATTGAGGGGGTTGAGTTGACGTAAGGTGTTGTTGTATAATTATATTTTGCAGCACCTCATTATAATAATAATAATTATTGAGGGGGTTGAGTTGACGTAATAAGGTGTTGTTGTTTGATTATATTTTGCAGCACCTTATAATAATAATAATTGAGGGGGATGAGTTGACGTAAGGTGTTGTTGTATGATTATATTTTGATATGATACTGATTTATTTGCACCATGGAAGGAAAGTGTTGGTGGCATTTGATTGTGGCTGTAGGCCCTACACTTACCCAAACACATGGTAATACACACAAAATTCATGCCTTCCTTGACCTCTCTCTCTCTCTCCCTCTCTCTCAATCTCTCTCTCTCTCCCTCTCTCTATCTCTCCTTTCTCCCTCCTTTTCTTTGCCTTCCTGCACACAATAGACGTTCTTAGGGCAATCCTCTGACTGCATTCAGGCTTCTGCTTACACAGCCTGTTGGCAAAGTGTGCTCATGCAGTTTGAAGGTCCGCTAGCTATTCCACTCTATACCATTTCTCTTCCCAGGCAGGAGGATGAATGTTTAATGTTTATAATGAAGGATATTATATGTTCTTCTATTCCTACTAGTATTATTTCACTGTATACCATTTCTCTTCCCAGGCAGGCAGGAGGATGAATGTTTAATGTTTATAATGAAGAAAATATATACTTTATACTCTATTCTTCCTACTATTCTTAATTCACTGTATATCTTTCTCTTTATTTCACTGGATATCATTTCTCTTCCCATGATGATTGATGCATGGAGTACACAATAATATTACAACTAATATAATAACTATTAATTTATCATTACTATTTATTATCTCCTCCATACAAAGTGACTGAATTAAGGGGGAAGTTTGTGTTGGTAATTCTGGAGCAACTGAATCCTCCAAACTATTCCAAGCAACAGAACACCATTATTTTTGCTCATCTGGTTCTGATTTCCTAGCATACTTTGGAGGAATCAAGGCACTCCAATGTACCAAAAAAGAATTACCACCTTAAAAGGGACCCTGTAAATGTAGTCAGAAAATTGGAAGTTAGCGAGTCCTCCAATTACTACCACGAAACACACACACACACACACACCTATATTGAAGGAGCTTGTTTCGTCGCATAGTGAGGAGGAATCAGAAGCCACCACGCAACTCTCATACACAACAATCACTGGGTCCTTAATTAAGAGATCTCGCTTTTCGTTCCAAGGGGGTTTGGTGTGTCAGAAACTATTGCTGGTGACTGTAGGTGTGGTATAAAGGTGAGAGAGGGGTTAGATATACACGGTGAGAGAGAGGGAGAGAGAGTGAGAGGAGGGGTCAGACAAGAGAGAGAGAGAGAGAGAGAGAGAGAGAGAGAGAGAGAGAGAGAGAGAGAGAGAGAGAGAGAGAGGAGAGAGAGAGAGAGAGAGAGAGAGAGAGAGAGAGAGAGAGAGAGAGAGAGAGAGAGAGAGAGAGAGAGGGGGGGGGAAGTTGAGAGATCAGGTATACACGGGGGAGACAGAGAGAGAGAAGGGGGTCACAGTATACGAGAGAGAGAGAGAGAGAGAGAGAGAGAGAGAGAGAGAGAGAGAGAGAGAGAGAGAGAGAGAGAGAGAGATGGTGTGGACATATATACAAACACTAATCTCACTCACTCACTCACTCTTGATCTTAGTTTGACGTGAGCATCGCATTATTTCGCTAACCCTTGTGTGACATGCATGGTGGTGGGGGGGAGGAGGGGGAGGGGGGTTACAGGTACGTACGATGACTCCATGACACTACACACCCATCGTATTGGGACTAAGCCATCGTACACACCACAGATGAATGTTCCTGCACACGGCCCCCACAGAAGAATCCATGGTGCTGACGCTAAACCTTGTGTATACCCCCCAGCCCCCCCCCAACCCCCAGCTATACCATGCATGCCCCCCCTCCCCCCCCCCCCGCTGTGTACCCCATCTCCCCATGCCCCGCCCCACCCCGCCCCACCCCAGGAAAGGCCTCTGTGGTTCACCAATCCGTCTGTCTATAAGGGAAAAAGGGAGTCACTTCGAGAGGGTCCCAGAATTTATAATGGAATAAAGAAGAACAGGTAAGTGTTTTCTTAGCAGTCTCTCTCTCACTCTCACTCTCTCTTTCTCTCTCTCTCTCTCTCGTGTATACCTGACTCCTCTCTCTCTTTCTCTCTCTCTCTCATGTACTCTCTCTCTCTCATGTACAAACGAGCAAGAACCCTAATTATATAATCCGAAACAACATCTTTAAAAGTACCTACATAATATTATTATAATAATACACCTCATCACTTATACATACACCTTGTTCTCGTATAGCTTAAACTTTAAACCAATGCTTGTGTGTGTGTGTGTGTGTGTGTGTGTGTGTGTGTGTGTGTGTGTGTGTGTGTGTGTGTGTGTGTGTGTGTGTGTGTGTGTGTAAAAATAGAAAGGTAGGGGTGAGGGGGGAGGGAGAAATGGAAAGAGTACAGGAGGATAGGAGGGCGAGAAGGAAAGGGGGTAAATAGGTGGGAGGGAAGCAGGGAAGGAAAGAAAGGGAAGGGAAGGAACGGGGTAAACAGGAGGAAAGGAAAGGGAGAGAAGGAAAGGGAGGGAGGAGGGAATGGAGGGATGGAGGAAGGAGGGGGGAGGGAATGGAGGGGATGGAGGAAAGGAAGACAACAAATGGGAGGGAAGGAGGGAGAGGGAGGGGACAGAAGGAAGGAGGGAAGGGAATGGAGGAGGGAGGGGAGACAGAAGGAAGGAGGGAAGGGAATGGAGGAGGGAGGGGAGACAGAAGGAAGGAGGGAAGGGAGGGAATGGAGGGATGGAGGAAGGGAAGGAGGGAGGGGAGACAGCAGAAGGGAGGGATGGAGGAAGGAGAGGAGAGATGTAGGAATGGGGAGGGATGGAGGGAGGGAAGACAGCAAAGGAGGGAGGGATGTCGGAAGGGGGAGGGAGGAGGGATGGATGGGGGGGATGGAGGGAGGGATGGATGGGGGGATGGAGGGAGGGATGGAGGGAGGGAGGGATGGATGGAGGTAGGGAGGGAAGCTAACACTCCATCTGATGGCCTACCCAAGGATAAACATTCACTCGCCAGGGGAAAAGAAAAATTTACACTTGTGCGGATTTCTCAGAGTTCATTGGTGTGAGAATTTTGCCTGCCTGACTTCTCTCTCTCTCTCTCTCTCTCTCTTGCCATCCTGATCTGCCCCCCCCCCCTCTCTCTCTCTCTCTCTTTTGCCTCCCTGACCCCCCTTCTCACTCTCTCTCAGTCCTGATTCCCCCCCTCTCTCTGTCCTGATCACCCCCCACCCCTCTCTCTCTCTCTCTCTCTCTCTCTCTCTCTCTCTCTCTCTCTCTTATGGTCAGGTAGGAAGGCTACTGATTCCTCCAAACTATGCTATAAAAACTGATCCTATATATACTATAGTAAAAAAAATAGTAAGCTAACTAAAACACACACACACAAACTCTAGGGAATACAGTACCCACATTATAACACACACCCATACAAATTTTTTATATATATATATATAAACAGAAGACACTCAATTATTTTTTTTATATAAACATAAGAAACTCATTATTATTTTTTATATAAACAAAAGACACTCATTATTTTTTTATATAAACAGAAGACACTCATTATTATATTTTATATAAACAAAAGACTCATTAATTATTTTTTCTCTATACAAGCAGAAGACACTCATTAATTATTATTTTTATAGATAGACAGTGGGAGTCAAAATTATCCTTCACCAATTACAGTAAATAAATCAGTTTCTAAATTATTATGGACATGTTGTATATAAAGGAAAGTTATTAATTTATGGGGTAATACACTTTTGTACAGTTGTGGACATATAAAACACATACACCTGAAACGGGACCCCTCATTGAACATAGGGGGTAGGATGAGACGTTGTGTGTGTGTGTGTGTGTGTGTGTAGAGGCGACGCGTCCTATACTCTATGCTTGATAAGGGACCCCGTTTGAAGTGTACCTGTTTCATGTGTTGGCAACTGTACATTAGAACGTCTTGATTCCTGCAAAGTATGCCAGGACACAACAGCACCAGGTAAACAAATATAATAGTGGCCTGTTTGTTGCTTGGAGGAATCTGTTGCTCTCGTATACTCGCTCACACTTATGTCACTCGTCCATACAACTGGCGAGTACTTGGCGTTTTTCCCGTCTGTCGGTATTGTGCAAACTCGTGTTCAACTCGTTCCCATATACAACTCGCGAGTATAGACCCGTGTTTCCCTCTGTTTCTATAATTTTAACACCCGTGTACTCACTCACTCTTATGTCACTCGTTCCTTCACATACATATGGCGAGTACATCAGTGTTTTTTTCCTCCCTGGCGCGTTCCACAACTCGCAACGGGTGTGTTTAGTGTGTCAATAATCTCGATGCTCTTTTTTTTCCCCCTTCCTCTGAGGGTTTGGGCTTACCTGTCTGTTGGCCTGTCACTAGGCCCTGTTCCACCCACTGACCACCCACACACACACACACACACATACACATACACTTTTTGTTTGTCAGATTCCTAGCCACACACACACACACACACAGTACATTTTTGTTTTTTTGGTTGTCACACACACACACACACACTTTTTGTTTGTCAGATTCCTAGCCACACACACACACAGTACATTTTTGTCTTTCTGTTTGTGAGATTCCTGGGTGTGGATTCTGTCCATCACACGCGACTCTCTTTCAAACGTAAATCATTAATGGATAGAATCATTGAGGAGGCTGAAGGGGGTCGTATTAAGTCGAGGAAATGGAGGGCTAGGGAATCCTCCAAACGATGCCACGAAACAGAAAACCCCATAATTATTAACAACACAGAACTCGTCTTGTTTCCTGGCATAGTCTGGAGGAATCAATATCCCTCCACATATTCTTCTCTCAAAAACAAAATGATCCCTTTAAATATTCTTCCATTATTTGTTTTGGCTGCTGAATAAAAGAGCTGTTGAAGTAATTGAAAGTGATGAGTCCCCCACGAGACTCTCAAAGGGACAAGGTAGACAAAGACTATATATAAAGGCCACTAAGGTCTATATTACAAAGGTCACAACAAGGGTAAAATGGTCCCTGTGGATGGGCAGCATAAGGGTGATATCTTCAGTCATCAACGATCCAAGGAAATGAGCTCTGTGGCGTGGGTGGAATGGTGGTGCACTCTGTCTGTCTGTCTGTCTGTGTGTGTGTGTGTGTGTGTGTTACTCTTTCTGTCTGTCTGTCTGTCTGTGTGTGTCTCTCAGTGTCTGTCTATGTCTCTCTCTCTCTTTCACATACACATACTCTGTCTATCTGTCTCTTTTATTACACACACTGCTCGTCTCTCTCTCTCTCTCTCTCTCTCTCTCTCTCTCTCTCTCTCTCTCTCTCTCACACACACACACAATGTACAAATCTCTCTCTCTCTCTCTCTCTCTCTCTCTCTCTCTCTCTCTCTCTCTCTCTCTCTCTCTCTCTCTCTCTCTCTCTTGAGGTTGTCGAGTGCTACTTTGTCAATGGGTTCCCTCTCCTGTCTTGTATGTCTCGCTGGGTTGTTTCATGTCGTACTCAACAAGGCCCTCGTCAGTCCAGTGTTTGGCATTGGCTGATTAGTGATATATCGCAGCGTGGGGGCAGACTCTCCTTCCCTCACTCACTCACTCACTCATTCACTCGCTTACTCATTGTCTCACTCACTGACTTGACTGACTGACTGGCTGATTTTTTTACTTTTACTCTCTCTCTCTCTCTCTCTCTCTCTCTCTGTCTCTCTCTCTCTCTCTCTCTCTCTCTCTCTCTCTCTCTCTGTCGCTGTTTTAGTTGTCGCTCTCAGTCTGTCTGCCTGTCTTATTCACACACACACAAATACACACACACACACACACATACACACACACACTCCCCTACCGAGCATCCCAGTCCATTGTTAGCGGGTTCTTTATCTGCCACCAAAGTTTGTGATACCCATAATCATATTGACACTGATTAAACTGGAACCCACCCGTGACAGTCATCCTAATCAGCATTATAATATTATATAGCCTACGTCTGTGATAAGAGAGAAGAGAGTGAGTGAGTGGGAGGCTTTCAATTCACCATCACATTCAGTCTGCATTTGAGCCGACACACAAACACACACAGGGAGCTCTTACTTATATTATAGGATCTCATTCTGTGTGTTGTGTGTTTAAGCTTCAGTATTATTTCTAGCGTTACGTATATATTATAATTATAAGTGGGAGTATATACAATTAAAGAGAGAGAGGGGAAGATATATATATATATATATAGAGGGGCACGTCCCAGTAAACTCCGCCATGATGCGAGCGGCGGAGATGTTGCTGTTACTTGTGTTCCTTCTACCGACCATCATCTCCACACAAGGTAAACAAACAAACAAACATACAACAACCTTCATTACACTGCTGATACTTTATGATATTTTATGCAAGGACATTCATTGGTGGTGTTGACGATGGCGTGGTACTGTACAGTCGGCGGCAAAAGTTCCGTCGCCTCACTTGCTTCACCGAGGCACGCGATGTTCATAGACTCGAGATTATTAGATATAGAAAAAGTGCGTATTTCTCGAGTCCATGAACACTGCGTGTCTCGGTGAAGCAGATGAGGCGACAGGACTTCTGCCGCCGACTGTACACTCACAATCCACAATCCCTACGACGTCATTTTGTCGGCCATCGGATACGAAGATTACTTGGGTGAAACCAAGATTTGGCGCGCGGTACTGTTTCTGTCGACCAAAGGAATACGAAGACGAGCCAAGCGTATAGCTGCTGAAACCAACACCGTCTTTGTATCCAAACAAGACAGGTCCAGAGCAGTGATTGGGGCAACTTGCCTGTTCTTGGGAAATGTAAATAATGCAAATGGCATTATATTATATACGACTTATAAGTGCAACAAGCTGTAAAATAGAGCCAGTTCTGCACAAAATAAGCTTTCATGAAACTAATTGCAGTCTATAGTACATTAAACTTTCATTCCTGAAGGCATACGGAAGTGATGTTATTGCATATCAGAATTGTAGGTTTATACTGCTTTTTCTTATGCTCACCGATCAAAATTTATACTCACCATGGTAATACTTATGAAGCATATAGGAGGCAAAATTGATGAGAACTATAGTGAATGGCGTCAAGGGTATATTGTCTTCATAAATTCAATAACCTTGCTACCTTTATATAGGGAGAGGTAATTATTGTACTGCTATGCAAATGTAGTTTAGTAAGTATGTGTGTTTAACATGTCAAGTACCACAGATACTGTATTCACTTCCTTTTAGCTTCCCTATTCCACGTTTGACGACAAAAACACTTATTATGTATCCATGTCAGTTTTTGTCTGCCGATACCAAGCGTCCCCAAGACGGTCTTCGTATCCCAATCCTGCGCTTGGACGACAAAAAGACGCCTCTAGCCTGTATACCTGAATCGAATGGAGGGATCTGGAGCAGGCAGTTTTTAGACGACAGCCCATGCACCCAAAGCCTCCATTGGTTCGAAATGTGTGTGGCCTCGTGATGGTTTGGGTGGACTGATCTCCAGAAACTACCTGCTTCAGATCTATAGGGATTCGATTAAAGTGGGCTTGGGATTGTGAGTGCACACTGTGGGTCAATAATTCTATTCTAATCCGAGGCACAATATGAATCGGGAGGAGTGGTCCAAAATCATGTTCAGTTTCGTTTGAGATGCCTAGACACATTGCGCTTGAAGGAGTAAAAGTCGTAGTAAGGGGGAGAAGATGGATGACTGTAGATGTTGCAGAATTGACCTGACGTGTACTGTACAGGAAAGATTGAGAGATTCGGGTAACTCTGGCATTAGAGGTGTGTGTGTGTGTGTGTGTGTGTGTAAGGAAGGTCTAGGTGTGTAAACACTGGGTGTAATTTTTCTTGGATGGCATTACATATACTGAAAAGCAGGTATACGTATGTACTTACATTTTCTTCAGGATAAAAAACGCACTGTATGCTATTGATAATTATGTAAACATATCTAACACTTCTCATTAAACACAGTCCCGTTAAATGACTTAGCCTGTATGGTAATGAATAACATAAGCCTGGGAAAACATTTGTGGTCTTCAATGAGTGTGAAATAAAGTGGTGGGCAATGAATGAAAACAGATGCCCCGGAAAACATTCGGTTGTCTTCAATGAGTGAGTGGGTGTAAAAAATGAAGTAATGGGCAATGAATAACATGCAGAAGAAGCCTAGGAAAACATTTAGTGATCTTCAATGAGGGGTTGAGTGTGAAATGTTTCTGATAACAGTATCTTACCTTAAAAGCTGCATGTGAATTATAAGGAATGGTCTCAGAGTAGTGACGAGTACAACATGAAGTGATTGATTGTTGCATGCATGTTGTACAGGAGTGTGGAGTCAAGGTGAGAATACTGCCACCACCATCACCATCACTACTACCACTACAGAGGACAACACTGTACCCCCATCACCTGAGGACTGGCAATGCAGCTTCGAAGAGGATTTGTGTGGCTTGATCCCTTTCGAGTCGTATCATGCCAGGTGGACGAGGGAAAATTCAATAGAGTCCGTGCCATCTGCTGAAGGTGAGATGTATAAAGATATGTACTGTACAGATAAATAATAGCAAAAGTTTATTACATATTGGTACATTTATGGTGGTGAGATATGTAAAGAAAATTAGTTCCATTTCATATTATGGTGGTAATGAGAAGGGTTGAATTGGGAATTTCTAAGAGGAGAACCACTTGACGGTACCGTAACTAAATTGGAGCTCCAGCGAATCCTCCAAACTATGCCAAGAAACAAAATCCAAAACCCCCATTAATAACACTGAGATGATTTTGTTTTTTCTGGCAAATGATAATTATATAGTTTGGAGTAATCATAATCATAAATCAGATTCCATTTAATTTACAAAAAAAAAAAGGTGATCCCATTAAACTTTTCCCTATATTTAAAGATGTTACACGTTCAAATAAAGATAATAAATATGGAGTTCATTACAGAAATATGAACTGGGTTTTACTATACTCGTTATATTATTTCATCGATTTATCTATTTATTTATTTTATATATATATATATTTTTTTTTTTTTTTTTTTTTTTTTTGTAGGGTCGTGGTACATTGCATTACAAGGGGAGAGACTGACGGAAGGAGAGAGAGCAGGATTAGAATCTCCCCTCCTGCCTTCCTCAACCTCCACTCGCTGTCTGTCCTTCTACTCCTACACGGATAAAGTTGAGGGCGAAGCAATATCAATCATCCTCAGGTCAGTTTCATATTTAGACTGATTATTGATATTAGCATTGTTCTACCCGGGCGAAAATGCACGTAAAAAATATATATAGTTGATATGAAGGAGCAGTTACATTTCGCAAACTTCAGACAACTGAGTGTGTGTACATGTAGTTATTATTATTCCAAGATATTTGTTATTTGAGTTTACAGTAAAATTTAGTTATAATTCATTACTATCATGCTTAGTAAGGCCTTAATTATTACCTCACAGAAAAAGAAAAAAAACGAAAAATGGCGACTGATTCCTCCCAAACAACACAAACTCATGTTTATTTCTTGTTTTAGGAATTGTATGTGTGTATATATGTACAGTCACGAGCACTAAGTATACAGCTTTGGTTGAAGCTTTGAACAGTTCAATTCACCAACGAACAAATTCTAATGGAGATCTTATTGTGCATTTATTTACTGTCTCTATAGGTATTCGAAGCACACCTGAATACATATCAGTGCTCGTGACTGTACAATGGAGATATTATTGTGTATTTATTCACTATCTCTAGGCTATAGGTATTCCAAGCACACCTGAATACTAATTAGTGCTCGTGACTGTACAATGGAATCTTATTTATTGTGCATTTATGTACTATATAGATATTGGAAGTACACCTGAATATTTATTAGTGCTCGTGACTGTGGGCCGTAATTAAGAAAATTCGTGGTGTAATATTTGTATTCATGCATGTACTCTTTCAACTGGTTCGTTCGCAATGACAAGTGGATCTGGAATGGTGTGGTACCGGTACGATGATTCCATAGACAAACAACAGCCACAGAGCCATAGTACAGTACCACACCATCGTATACACCACGGATGTTCTTGAATACGGACGGAGGGCACTGTACCTTATTACTTTCCATCCTCCCCAGACCGAGTGAAGGACTAGAGAATAGAATAGTGTTGTGGCGTCAGTCAGGCTCCACGTGTGTGTTGTGGCAACGTATGGTCATCCCACTACCACATGACTTCTCCTATTCGGTTTGTTTTGGTAGCATTTGGTAGAAGTGATAATAATAATAATCACTGAATGTTTCCTGTACTCTGCTAAATAATAATAATAATAATAATAATAATAACTACTGACTATTTTCTTTACCCGAATAATAATAATAATAATAATAACTACTGACTATTTTCTTTACCCGAATAATAATAATAATAATAATAATAATAATAATAATAACTTCCTAAATTCCAGATAGTGTTTGAGGGAGTGAAGGGTAGTGAAGGAAGTGTGGTTGGTGTTGATGACATTCTACTTCACTATGGTTCCTGCAGTGACATTATTCAACCAGATTACGCATGTTGGTATTCATTATAGTAATAGTAGTAGTAGTAGTAATGTGTGTGTGTGTGTGTGTGCGTAACTTACAGGACTAGCACAGAGTGAGCGAGATATGTTTAATTGGCTTTGTATGTCTTTTAATTCTGCTGAGAGAGAGAGAGAGAGAGAGAGAGAGAGAGAGAGAGAGAGAGAGAGAGAGAGAGGTTTAAGCTAATCTTATGAGAGAGAGAGAAGGAGTGGTTTAACTAATTTTATGTATTTTATTAGAGAGAGAGTGAGGTTTAATTAATAACTAATATGAAAGAGTGAGGGAGGTTTAGGCCCGTGACACATGGGCGCTTTGTGGTGGCCACTCCAGGACCACACGTACACAGTAGCGGGGATGTGGCTTCCCATAGGTTTCCATTGTTTTGAAACCAACACGAGCGAGTGTATCGGCATTTGTGGCGAGGAGACACTGATCCCCGCCACGTGATGTGGTCGCTCGGTGGCCTGCAAATTTTCCCACCTCTATGGCCGCCATTGGGCCTGTCGTTACCGTGCCGCCGCCAGCCGTACACACGGGCCCAAGGCCAAGAGGTATATCTCTTGGTCTTGCACGGGCCACTCTGCCACGTCCCTCAGTTAAACCACAAATCGCCGTTATCAGCCAAGTAAGGACCACTCGTGTCGTCCTTGTGTGGCGACCACCAAAGCGCATGTTTGTCCAGGGCCAGACTAATCTTATGTTGTTGCCAGAGAGAGAGAGAGAGAGAGAAACAGAGAGAGGTTTAACTAATATATATGTATGCATTGTACAGTTGTGTGTGGTCTGGAAGAGTCACTATGTGGTCTGACTCTGGAGGAAGGTATAGGCAATTGGGTGCTGACTTCAGGAGAGGATATTAATGCTGACTTCCCTAACCCTCCACATGACCATTCATACAACACAAAATACGGTATACTGAATATAGTCATTTTTCTTTATTTTATATATATATATTATTATCATTATTTATCTATTTATTTATATATATTATTTATTTATTTATTTATTTATTATTTATCTATTCTTATATATTATTTAGATATTTATTTATCTTTTACTTATTATGAAAGTCGTAGTCTCGTAGATGTGAAACCTGCTGACTCATAGAAATAAAACTTGGCTTCATTATTACCAAAAAAAAATTTAGATCATATTGACGAAGATAATTTACAGCTTGCTTCCATTATACGCCTCACAAATATAATCTCATAAATATAACCAAAGATGCTAACCTAACCATACATGAAGCCACTCCCATGATGGGGAAATTAATACACTTCTGGTACACTGAAATGCCTTAATTGATTCCTTCAAATTAATTACGTATGCCAGGAAACAGGACCAGATTAAAAAAAAATAATAGTGTATTTGTTGTTTGGAATAGGAATTTAATTGTAGTTTCAAATTTAGAAATACTGTAAGTAATATATATACCCTGGCTGGCCGGCCCATAATTTAATCCCTCATATGTCAGGAAACAGGAACAGATTAACAGAAATAATAATAGGTTAGTTGTTATTTTTGTTGGAATAGGAATTTAATTGTTGTTTCAAATTTACCATCACTGTACGTAATACCCTAACTGGCAGGCCCTAAATTTAATCCTTCTTTTTTTACTGTTCTTTACCTTCAGGAAAGTACCTAGCTGCCGCCCTACGTGAAGGTGGTGATGGTGTTGTGGGACGTGTGATAAGCCCAGAGTATCAGATAGAAAACCATCGAAGCACACGTAATACTCCTCAATGTCTGACTTTTTGGTATCAACACAAAGGAGGCTCACTCAAGGACTCACTTATTCTTTATCTCAGACACGGCCTGGAGTGGTTTAGCAAGAAGGTGTGGGCAGAGAATAGTAAGTAGTATGGAGAGAGAGAGAGAGAGAGAGAGAGAGAGGGCAGAAACAATATAAGTGGAGAGAGAGAGAGAGAGAAAGAGAGAGAGGGGGGGGGATGGGGTAGGCGTGGGCAGAAAACAGTAAATGGAGAGAGAGAGAGAGAGTTTGGGCAGAAAACAGTAAGGAGAGAGAGAGAGTGAGTGGGAGAGTTTGAGCAGAAAACAGTAAGGAGAGAGAGAGAGAGAGAGAGAGAGTGGACAGAAAACACTAGCCTAGAGAGAGAGAGAGTGTGTGTTGTGTGAGAGAGCAGTGGGGAGGAGGGGTAATTCTCGTTTTTGTCGTATTTTACATGGATTTCCACCTTCTCGCCATTATTAATTTCCCCGCCATTATTTCCCGCCATTTTTATACTCAATAGGACTTTCGACATTTTCGCCTAATTATTTTTCTCATCATAACAATAATTGCAAAAGATTAACTATTTATTATAATCAGTTATTATAAGGTACACACAAAAATAATATGAAATTCTATAATTATACAAGTTATTAGGGAAACATGATTTTTTATTTCATTTCATTCTGACCGATTTGGAATTATCGATGGATTGTCTAAACTTAAAAAAAATAATTAACAGAAAAATTGTTAATAACCTACAATGGCCACAAGTGAACATTTAATTTAATACAAAATAATGTTTATCTATTTTTTTTTTTTTTTTTACTACTACAGCAAACCACATGTCGTCATGGCTGGAGGCAAACATTCCATTACCCACACATGGCAATAAACATGTCCAGGTGAAATGGGAAGCAATACAAGGCAGGAAGGATGGTGGTGATGGGGTCATGACCTTAGATGACATACAGATTATCAAAACACAATGTCCACGTATAGGTAAGAGTCCAAATTCACTGCCGCTGATTTGCATGTAAATATATGGGTTGGTGTTTTTTTTTTTTTTATTACAGAAGTACTGTGTTCTTGGCTAAGGCCGCGCAAAGTTACCACATCCGGCTAGGTCCTGGGAATTATTAGCCCTGGTCACTTTATGATAGTTTACACAGGTTATATCCCGGTAGTTGGCTGTGGTCTTTTTTTTTTTTTTTTTTTTTTTAGGTTAGGTCAGGTCAGGTTAGGTCAGACTAATTTCCAAATTATGTTTGTAAAACTGGGCATATCTCGAAAACGGGATATCTCCGAGAGAAACACTATAGATGAAAAGTGTTTTAGAATGGTCCAAAATAGTGGGTAATATTACTAAAATATACAATATAGTGAATACAGTACTTCTGTAAATTTACCTTTTTTTTTTTTGGACCCTGTGATTGTGTATATGAAAAATTGGAGGCATCTAATTTCTCCTGACCATATCAGGAATTGATAAGCTACTTCTATATTAAAGGTGTGTGTGTGTGTGCACTTGAAGGTCCCTGTGATTGTATATAAGAAACATTGGAGGCTTCTGATTTCTCCTGACCATACCACGAGAAGCTAAGCTAATTTTACATTAACGTTAAGGTGTGTGTGTGTGTCGTGGCAATATTTGAAGGACTGTTTTATCTCTAATTTTCTGACTACATTCAGCATCATCATCATCAGACTATTGGAAACAGCATAACTTGATAATTATTGTTCGTGACTGTACACTCTTATCCTATCTCATACATAATATTATATGCTTTCTGGAGCTTATTTAATACTTCACCATCATCTAGCTAATATGGAAGCAGCACACCTGGATACATATTATAACTCGTTACTGGACAGTACATTCCTATCCAGCCATGAACCATCAATGCTACTCATTACATTATATATTTATATTATCCATTCTGCAGAGACATATACAGTCGGTGGCAAAAGTCGTGTCACCACATCTGCCAAGTCATGAAGTAGGCTACAGTATGGAAATATAAGCTTCACAGGCTCCTAAAATGAAAACCCAGAGTAGTTTACCAAATATTTCCCCTGGATATTGTAATTCTGTGTTGGTGAATGTGTTGGTTCCATGATTATATCGTTTATGTTATCTTTCAAGAAACGCTAATTGAGGAGACACCAATTTTGACGCCGACTGTACAGTACAGTTGGACACAGGAATTCGCAGTACAGCCCATGGGAAAGATGCTCGACCCTTTATGGTAATTAGTGACTGCTGCCTGCCACTTGATTATGGTTTCTACCCTATCCCAGCCCCTCCTTTATTTTAATTTGTTTTTTCACTGCGACCAGAGCATACCAGGGGTCTGTGGGGCAGGAGGCCATTCTGCCCCGGGAGAACATCAACAACAACAACCCTTGGTATATCCTACAAGTCTTTTAAGGAACTTGGTATTGGAAGGAGTTGAGCATTTTCCACCTTGCCCGTATGACGAGTTCCTGTGTCCAACTGTAGCCTACATGTGGATGGATGACTCGTGACTGTACATTTTTATCCAGCCATACAACATCACTAAAACTCATTATAATATTTATCCATCCTGCAGGGACATGTACCTTTGAATCTGGTACATGTGGATGGCAGAACATACTGACCAATGACACCACAGAGTATATTAATGAGGCTGTGTGGTTGGTGGGTTCTGGTGAGGAGAGTAACGACACACCTCACTCAGACCACAACAATGATACAACAGGTACCGTATATAATAATCATACATACAGTTTATAATGTTTTTATTTTCAATGGGTGGTGGGATATTATACAGTCTTGGTTGATGGTGGTGGTATGGGCCGTAGAAAAGAACATATCGTCGGGTCCCAATGCCCGATGCCTGGGGTACGAGTACGATGGCCATATAAAATGTATTGACGATATGGTCTTGTCTACGGCCCAAATAAATATGAAGCAGCTGATTCCTCCATATTTTTCCAAGCAATGTGATGCCATTATATTTACTCATTGGTTCTGTTTCCTGACATATTATATACTTTGGAGGAATCATTAGCCCTCACATTAAACAACAAGAGAGAATCTCCCCTTAAGATCAGTGTGTCCCTCCCCTCCCCACCTACAGGAAAGTTTGTATACCATCCACTTAAGATCTGTGTGACCCCCCCCTTAAGATCTGTGTCCCCTCCCCCCCACCCACAGGAAAGTTTTTGTACCTATGGGGTGAATGGCTCGAGGATGAAGTGGCCATACTGGAGAGTCAACTATTGGTCCCGGAACAACACAATGACTTCTGCTTCTCATTCTGGTATCTCATTCACGTGAGTATAAGTATAGTGTGTATAAGTACAGTATATTATAAGTATTGTGTGTATAAGTATAGTATAAGTATAGTGCATATAAGTGTAGTATGTATATAAGTATAAGTATAGTGCATATAACTATATTATAAGTACTGTATATATATAAGTATAATGCATATAAGTATAGTACAGAATATGAATAGTACAGTATAAGTATAGTATAAGTGCTTATAAGTATAGTGAGTTTATTTATGTTTGGGCGAATACTCACCGATTCCCTTCTTAGATATGATAAATTATACAATATGATCTTTGATACACATTTTGTATTATATTCCAGTGTTTATATGTTGCAAATAAGCACTGTACCTAGTTGTGTAAATTTTGTATGTATTTTGTCTTGGGTTGAGATGCGAAATATAATGAGGCAGCCTTTAACATTTTTCTCGAGATTAAAATAATGGACTATGGGAAGGATAGGAGTGGGCTAGATTCATTTCATCCATTCTTTCTGTGACCGAAGAGTATGGTACCTATATTGTATCGAGGGAATGTGTACAGGAAATATTTTGTATCAAGGTGAATGTGTTTGGTAAATATTTTGTATCAAGGTGAATGTGTACAGGAAATATTTTGTATCAAGGTGAATGTGTTTGGTACTTACTATCCAGGGCAAAGGTGAGGTGAAACTGAGCGTCATGGTGGGTGACGGGACGGAGACAACACTGTGGACCGAGGACGACACACCCGGTGGAGGATGGGCACAGGGACAGGTCAGAGTTGAGGCTCGTAACTTCATCTTCGAGGAGGTTGCATATCAGGTGAGTTTATTTAATTCTGACAAATATTTTTAGACTATTAATTTTGTCGTAATTTCATTGTATCTCTAAACATACTGTAAAGTGAATATATTTAAAATCCTCTCATACAGTAAGTATCAGTTGTTTCACGGTGAGGATGGTACTGTACTGAGGTTTTTGTCATATTCGTGGTAAATATCATGTTCTCTTGGTTTTAATGTAAAGTAATTATCATCTTCATCATTAATAGTTAGTATCATTATTTTCAGCACCATCATCAGTATTATTATGAAGACCTTATTATTGTTTTCCTATTCAAAATACTGTAGGCTACAGAAATATATAATAATTGTTCTGATTTTTGTATGATATTTTCATTCACCTCAGTAGGCTATCCAGAATGGTTGCTGATAATTATAAACTCCTTTGTCCCTCATCCAGGTGTACATTAGAGGAGAACGCAGCACTTCCCAGACAAAGATTGCACTTGATGACTTCCTCTTCCTGAAAGAGATAATATGTCCACGCCTTCCTGCCAATGAACCTGATCAAGGGGTGAGTACTTTAGAAAAAAAAAAAGAAACTCGTGTACTGTATGTAATGATTTATTACTGAAGCGCCTAATGACTTTATTGCCTGAACTGTCCAGATATCATTACCTTTGAGTAGTAAAATGTGCTCTAGGAGGAACTATAAAGGCCTGTCTACACGAGCAGAGTTGATCGGCGGGCACGTTTAACGGGCAAACCAGTGAAAGGTTCGAACCTGTGTTGAGCAAAATCACCATTCTGTGCCCGGTGGATTGAGGAGCTACAAAGCTGCTAGTTGCAAGTTAACATCGGGGAACTATATTCAGCTTGCCTTGCACTTCTCAGTTCGTTGTAGCACTGTTAACATCGATATCTTGTGATGTCTACCCAAGACTCGTACAGTGAGCCACCTAGCATCTGCTGGTCTAAACCACTAACAGTTAAGTTGATACAGCTTTTATGTACTGCACTCAACCACCTACTGGGAAATAGGGAAACATCATCACCATCCCCAAACCCAACAAAGATCCCACACTACCCTCATCACACCGTCCCATCACCCTCCTCTGTATCCCCTCCAAAATCACTGAGCGCCTCATCATTAAACTAATCACACCACACATCCCCCTTGCATCTTCACAACATGGCTTCAGACCGCTACACTCAACAAACACCCTTCTTACAGACCTCACACAAAGAATTTTTGATGACATCAACTCAGATAGAACCCCCACACAGAACACTCTTAGTTACATTGGACATTAGTAAAGCATTTGATGCCATCCCCCGCCACAACCTCACAAACAAAATATACAACACAAACATGCATAATAACACCAAAAGATGGCTGGCCAGCTTCTTGGGAGGAAGAGTAGCCCATGTTACATTTGCTGGTCAGTCATGTAACATTAAAAGTTTCACCAACGGTGTCCCCCAAGGCTCTGTACTCTCACCCACCCTTTTCAACCTATACATACATGACATACCAACAACCCAGGCACCACAAATACACATAGCCTCCTACGCAGACGACATAACACTCACATGTACACACAGAAATGCAGACACAGTCACTCATCCTCCAACCCTACCTCAACACACTTAATGCCTGGTTCACCACAAACAGACTTAAAATAGCACCCACCAAGTCAACTGTCACCCTTCTCACCAACTGGAATGCAGAACACCGCTACACACCACACCTCACCATAAACAACACACCTATACCACACACACACACACACAAAATACTTGGCATAACATACAATACATCCATGACATTCAAACAACATATTACGGCCATCAAAAACAAATGCATGCAAAGACTTAAAGCCCTCAGATCACTTGCCAGCACAACATTCGGACACAACAAAGAAACCACAACCACAGTATACAAACAATATATTCGATCAGTGATGGATTATGCAAGCCCTGCCTGGGCTTCAAACCTCACTGAGACTCATCACAACACCCTTCAAACCATACAGAACAGAGCCCTAAATATAATCACAGGCTGCACAGCTACCACACCTACAGACCACCTACACTATGAAACCAAAGTCCTCAAAATCAAGGATCACCTTGACATGAGAGGCACACAAACACTTGCTGCAGCCTCCACAAACCCACACCATCCACTACACTACATGGCACAACACCCACACATGCCAAGGAACATCAAAACAACACCCAGTACACGATACCATAAACAAATACTATCATCTCTTACACCCTGCCCACCCCAAACCAATCTCCAGAAACACATCCATACTCAAATCACTCATCAATCCATCCAAACACTCAGCTGCATGCACGACCTCCTGACATCCACCCATCCGAATCCTTCCTTCCCCGTGAGGACAGAGTCCACCTGGCCAGGCTGCGGTGTGGCCACCACCCGGCCCTTCTGACATATCAGAAGAGGCTGGATGGAGCCACTGCGGATGCCTGTCCGGGATGCAACACAGCACCCCATTCTATTAAACACATTATTGAAGACTGCAATGCACACAACCACACTCGCCAACAACACAACATACACTCTCTGAGGGCACTGTGGGAAAGCCCGGTTCAGGCCATGACCTTCCTCAGGAGCTCGGGGCTGCTCGGCCAGACAGCTTGAGGAACTTCAACAACAACAACCACCTACTGGCAGCGTCGGACAGGTCTGTCCCTTCATCGACTCTGCCTTGTATACAACATTATGGGCATGACCGGTAGAATTTGCCTGTGACCGCGCTGCCCGCCGGACATCCCCGCTTGTGTAGACAGGCCTTAATAAATGGGAATGACAATGAAATTGGCATTAGGCTGTTGTCCCATTGTAAATAGTGTATACTCCTAAGTAAAATGACGTATCTTGTATAATGAGTCTGTTAATGATAATGTGTTCATGAACTCCATACACTGTGCACAATAATATTTATTATTATTTAACTGTAAATTTTTTGTGGGACAGTCTGTGTCCTGCAACTTTACAGAGGGACCATGTGGCTGGGAGAATGACCCAGATAACCAAAACGTACAGTGGAGCTACAATGGTCAGTCTATGTACTTTATACTTGCGCACCAAAGTGATGCAGTATACCCTCGATATTATGCAAACACAAATAACACATCAATTAACACAAGCCCAGTAGATCACTTAGACTGTATGATAATGAATTACAGAAGCCTTGGAAAGTTTGAGGTTTGTTCAATGAGGAACTAAGTGGAAAATGAAGTGATGGATACAACATTCTTTTTGTTCATAATATCAAGGGTCTGCTGTAACTGGTTTTCAAATTTTTTTGGTTAGTATTTAGAATTCTTTGTGATGGAAAACTTTTATATACACTGTCATCAGTTCATGTGATGACTATAGAACAAAAATTTTTGCACTATTAATTTGAATACTTTCCGAAATATATTTATTAACTCCAGTAATTATGATTCCTTGTTTCATTATATTGTATTTCTGTTTTTGTGTTTTACGAAAGTCCTTACTGTCCCTGAACAGAGAATGAAAATGAAATGTGGCTGGAAATGTTGACTGGAGTAAAGGATGGATATTACCAGGCTTCAGTAACAAGTCCTTCCTTCATGGTGTCTGAGGGATCTGAGGCAGTTTGCTTCACTCTCACATGGATGCTGCAGACTGAAACCGAAGCACACTTCAGTATTGTTGCCCAAGGGTTGGTTGTTGTATTTTTTAAATTTTGTTGGTTTAATGAAATTAAAATATATTTAAGTAAAATACAGAGGAGAAGATTCTTAATATTATCATCATTGTCAATCCCTCTCATTTGAAGATGATGAACAAATTAATAATCAATAGCTCTCCAGTTTACCGTCAAGAGAGTATCCCCATAATCCATTGTAACATACCATTATCATCATTGCCTGACAATAACTCCTCCTGCATGAGACTCAGACTGTGAATTGTGTTTACAGAGAACAAGGAAGTGACCTGTACTTTCTGATGACTGCCAGCATGGGTTCAGGGGGACAGTGGCAGACCTCAAACATGGAGATCACAGAGAAGGCCGTCCGGGGTATTGCTATCAGGGGAGCCGTCACTAAGGGATGGTCAGGAAAGATGGCCTTCAACTACACCTCGCTTTCTGATAACCCATGCTCAGAAGGTAAGTCAATGGGCCATATTCAGGAACATTGACGATGGTGTGGTACCGGTACGATGGCTCCATAGAAAAACAATCGAGCTGTCATACTAGTACCACGCCATTGTCAACACCACGGATGTTCTTGAATATGGCCCAAAGCACAAACAAATATTTTGTTGTCTGTGCATCTGTGAAATCTGATAAGCACAGCAAGGTGTTTTAAAACTGTGTACTATACTAGCAAAGACAAAACTGGTTTTGCTGTCTTGTCCAATGATATATTACTTGTGAAACATGATGAAAACCCCACCACAGTAATGTTCATGCCCAGTATGTTTAGCCCTTTACCATATATTTTCACCAGATTTCACGACACAAGTTTTGTCTTTGATAGTACACATGTATATACAGTAGGGCCTTGATATTATAAAAACATATTTAGCACTTATTAGTTATCACAGGCCCATTAAATCACATAGTTTATATGGTAATAAATAACAGATGACTGGGAAAACATTTGGTGGTCATCAAATAGGGACTGAGAGTAAAATGAAGTGGTTATTACATGTATTTATTAGATTTTCATCAAAGGTCTGTTGTATAATAGTTCATGTCTACAAATTTTGCAAAGTTGTATAGCATGGGGATTATCTATGTTAATAGAGTGTGTGTAATGAATTTATATGCTGTAAACACTTATTGTACACTACATTACACACCCAAAATAACAGTGTACTGTACTGTACAATGAGGGTTTTCTGTACACAGTTTCATTACACACATTTCATTACACACCCATAATATCAGTGTAAAATCAGAGTTCACTGTAACCTTTTTGTTGAATATGGGGTTTCTGCTGCAGGTGTGGTGGAAGGCTCACTGTTTTGTGATTTTGAGGCTCCATCATTGTGTGGCTTCCATAGCTCAGTCTCTGGTGACACTGCAGTCTGGACATGGAGTGACGAAGGAACGCCTCTTGACCATACTCTTAATTCACCCATTGGTCAGTACAACACTAAACATCCATCATCATCAATACTCCATTTCTCTCTTTTTCAAGGGGTCGGGGGCTTTAGTGCCAGGGGTGGAAAAAGGAAGCAGAATACAGAAAGTAAAGACAATACCCAGTGAAATAGATCACACTCACAATCACTCTCCCTTTCAAGCCCACAAAATTTTCACACAGACTCAATTTCTTCTGTCCTCTGGTGTGCTTAAAGAAAGTAAGCTGTTGTATTTTGCTGTATGAAATTCAACTAAACTACGGTACAGTTTCTCTAAGTGTTATTATCTAAGGTTATCTGTCAATGTATTCTCTAAGAAATTCAACTGATTTACTTCTTCATGCCCTATATGGCCTGGTACTTGTTATTACATAATTGAATTGAATTTCTTTATGTGTCACTAACATATAAATTTCTGTCTCTTTGTTTACAGGTCATACAATGTTTGTGGATGTTTCACTGGTAGGGAAGGAGAAAATTGCTCACCTAGTCACCCCTTCCATTATGCCAGAAACCTCCACCTTCTGTGTCACTTTCTGGTTCTTCATGTATGGAAATGATGTAGCAACTCTGTCGGTAAGTCTGATGAAAGGAAGAGTAAGGAGACTGTCTTGTTGACAAATTGGAAAGCTACTGATTCCTCCTAACTATATAAAAAAACAAATGCCCTCAATGGTACTAATAGAGGATCTGTTTTGTGGCATAGCTTGGAGAAATCAGAGACCTTCCAATTCACCAACAAAATCTCCCCTTAGAGCAGTGGTTCTTAACCAGGGGTGCTCGGGTGCGAGGCCGGTTCCTAAGGGGTGTGAGGATGCCTATGAATAATTAAAGCAAATTATACTTTTTTATATGCATGTTATTTATTTCTGCCAAAAAAAAAAAATCTTTTTGCTACAGCAGTGTTCTGAACTAGAGATAAACCTACACCTAATATCCTAATGAAGTGCCATAGTTGCAACAGACTGGAGTACAGGATACATGTATGTGATTCGGAGGGACGAAGGAGGGACGCTTAGGCTATAGGACACGTAGGCGACAGAGGGAGGGAGGGTATTGTCACGTCTCAGACCACACCACCCTCCCACACCATCAACATGCAGTCCTCTGCTTGAGTGATTTATAGTTTCCTTGTTTTAATAACTTTTTCTTATTGATACATATACAGTAGGGTGGAGGATTGGTTGTGTATCATTTTTTATTTTGCTTTCTTTACAAATATTTAAATGGGCGGTTTATGTAACATAGATCATTACTGTAGCGGTGTAGCTATTACAATACTTTCATGGAATGTATTGTGATGGCTACAAATGTACTTGTTAAAACCACGTATATACGGTTTTAGCATTTTTTTGTATTTCAGCAATCGGGGGGTGCGAGAACTGACTGCTGATTTGAAAGGGGTGCATATATTGAAAAAGGTTAAGAACCACTGCCTTAGAGAATATATACAGTTGCCAGTAAACATTTCTATACACATTAAGATGACTCAAGCATATTGTTAACCCTCATTTGCATGTACTGACCTGTATTCATATCATAGTTTGGTTTGATAAATGAGATCCTGCTTGCAACCAATTAAAAACTCTTGTTATACTCAGTCCATCATTTAGTCCTTCAGTGAGGCGTTTAACCAGTCATTACAGCTACCCCAATGTGAATCATCCATACAAGTTGTGTTGGATTTTGTTGAAGGTATATCACAGTATGTATTGGGTTATATTCAAGTGTATCACAATTACACTTGGGTTTTATCGCAAGTGTATCACAATTTCACTTGTTTGTTATTGCAAGTGTCTCATTTTTTCTTGTTTTATCATAAGTGTCTCCCAGTTTCATTTGGATTTTATCGTAAGTAAGTCACATTTATACTTGGGTTTTATCATAAGTGTCTCACAAATTCACTTGGGTTTTATCTTAATTGTGTCACAGTTTTACTTGGTTTTTATTACAGGTATACCACAAGCAGGGGAACATGGCTAGCTCCAACGTCTGGCAACAACACCAGTCGTTTCTCAGCAGATGGTGGGCTGGCTCATATTCTTCAGAAGTCTGGGACGTTAATGCTAATTTCTCGGTGAGGATTATCAATTTTTGACTTAGTTAATATATTGGACTGCAGCAATTCTTCAGATCAACTGCTATTCCCTGTATCTTACAACCTTCCTACCTTTCATATTATTTATTCAAGTTACAGTTAATCACTGAACAAAACCACGACACGATTATAGACTCTCGTGTAAATAGTAATGAATATGTTTCTATTCAGGTGGTGTTTGAAGCATTGACTGGGAGTGACACTTGGGGAACTTTGGCTGTGGATGATATTAGTGTTGTACCTCTTCCCTGCCCTGAACCTGTAACCTGCACGTTTGACAATGGCTTGTGTCGCTGGGTTGTTAGTTCAGATGTTGAATTGCAATGGGAAGTTGTTGATAATCTGGGCAACCTGCATGACCATACCAGTGGTAAGACTTTAAAGTTGATGAAGCATGATTTCAAACATTACATTTACCCAGATTTTGGTTCAGTATTCTTTCTTACACACACACTAATGCACACACACATACACATCTTATGTTGTAGTATAAACATTCAAGCACATATTTATCAATCCTCATAAGATGCTGTTTTTCTCCTTTTCTCAGTCTGTAATGCTTATGAAATATGCACGAATGTTTATTCTAATATTCACAAGAGTATTAAAACGTTGAGATATTATTATCTGAGATGTTTTCCAGAGTCTGGCAAGTTTCTGGCTCTGATGACTGGTCCACCAAACTCTCCAGGTGACACTGCAACCATTTATTCTGAACCCTTCCCACTCTATGTTACATCATGCTTCTCTTTCTGGTTAGTATTGTATGAGTCTTTGTATATGATGAAATTAATCATGATGATAGTAAAATAGTGTTGATAATAGTATACATAATAATATGACAGTAAAGTTTGATACTAATACTAATATGGTACTACAGAAATACTAATATTCATTCATACAGTATGTATTGATGCCTTGTATCCCTTTGGAAACTCCCCTTAATGGCTGACCAAAGAACTGTAATAATTTCTCCACTACATTGGCCATTTGTCACTCATTATATATGAAGCAGATCTTCCAGGGTTTAAATATTTTCATCTTTAATATTTTGTTATATGAATAGTTGGTTGATAATTATATATATTTTACAGGTTCAATATGTGGGGAGAAAATGTTGGCACTTTACAAGTAAGCTATATTAGTATAAACACCCAGAATGAAACACCTCTCTGGTCTCTGAATGGTCCAGTGACATCTGAATATGAGTGGATATATGCCTCCCTGCCTGTTACCTCGCAAGAAGGCCATAATGCAGTAGGTATTCCATAACCGTATACAGTATATCCATTGTCTCAGGTGTCAAAGTAATTCACCAAAGTTTGTACCATTAATTTTTAATCATTGTACAGTACAGTAGACTACCAAGTTCATGTAACATATGATTATTATTTTCTTTCACAGCTTTCATTAACGGCTTCTTTGGGTATGCTTCAAGAAACTGGAAGTGGTGTCATAGCTGTTGATGATTTGGTATTGAGGCAAGGTGAAAGCTGTAGTGTTGAGCCATCAGAAGCAATGGTAGGAACCCCTATCCCCACCAGCACCACCCCACTCCCAACACCAACACCAGGCTTTGATTTCTTCTGTGATTTTGAAGATAGCATTGATCCTTTGTGTGGCTGGCAGGATAATTCACCCCCTGGCTTTCAGTGGAATATTGTCAAGGTAAGTATAATTTCTCATTCGTAATCAAGTATCTATTTATTAATGCACTTTTGTGAATGTATTTGCATTAAATTGTGTATCTGCATTAATATTTGTGCTTTGACCACCAGGGTGCTCTGGGTACTGATGGAATTGGTCCTGTTGGTGATCATTCCTCGGGTTCAGGTTACTATGCTTCAGTCGCCCGGAGTCCAGACCTTGAGGACCTGCCAGACTTTACATCCACACTGCAGAGTCCAGACCTCATGGATGTCAATGTCAAGTGTTTTGTCTTCTGGTACTTCATTTGGGGTGACACGTCTAAACTTTCGGTTGGTACTCATGTTTTAAATCTGAAGAGGAGAAACTCTTTCTTGGTACATTGGAGGGGCTACTCATTTCTCCAAGCTATGTGTTATAATTTTGCCTGTCATCCAAATATTTTCTTGTCAGCTGACTTCTACTTACCTATTTGCATTTTATTTTATGTAATAAAAACAAAGGTGGATAATAAATAATAATTTATATACATTATTTTGTTTAAGCGTGTGCTCAGTATACATGGATGGATAGATAACTTATTGACTACAATAAAATTTACATTACAATTCTTATTCATATACAGTATACACATGTGTTGTTCTTGTTAACAGCTGAAGGTGAATACTGATGAAATATGGATGAGGTCAGGGAGTCAGGGAAACCAATGGATGCCGGCCCTTGTAGACATCAGTGAGAGTTCTGACAGCTGGACTATGGCCCTTGTAGCCTCACTCAAGGAAGACCATGAGTATTCCTATGTGGCCCTCGATGACTTCTACTCCTATAGCATTACTTGTGAAGATGTGGATGTAAGTATATGTAGGTTTTGGTGAATCTTTACTTCCCTCTACTCTCACCCATGACATCACTCTACTCTGAATCTATCTTTTCACCGGGATAAATATTGAACACACTACAATATGGGCATGCTGTTGCTTCTGATCTAATGTCCTTAATCAGTAATGTTGTTCTTCAAGGTACAGTTTAATAAGGAAGAGAAGATATACACTATAAGAGTTTGCTAGCTTGTTGGTCTACAACAGATTGATATGCCTACTTACCTCCTTCAGACTGGAGAGAAACAAGGGCGTCAGTGTGACTTTGAATATGGCAACATGTGTGGTTGGAGAAACGTGGCAAACCTAGACAACGACGAATGGGTGTGGGTCAATGGATCTTCTGGAGGTATGGCTGATAGGGAAAACATTAGGGAAAGCATTAATTACTTGTTTACAAAGTAGCATGTTTCATGGAAGGTATAGGATACAATATTTATTAACTCAATGCATGTCAATTTTGTCTTGGCTGAATGGAATTGTTTAGCATTAGCTAGAGTCTATATTATTATACAGTATTCATAATCCTTGGTGAAGTTGATAATAATTTCTTTGATTGAGGAAATTGGTGTTCAGATTATATTTATTAGTTTAATTCTGACAAATGTTGACAGTATGATGACAGTTTTTATCACTACAGCTGTCAACGTTGACCACACATACAACACAGACGCTGGCCACTACATGCAGCTCACCTGGGCTGGACAAGGAGTCGGATCACATAGGATGGCTCTCATTCAGTCACCTATTTACCAAAACATGCCTCAGGGACAGTACTGCTTCCAGCTTTACTACAAGCGTTACGGTGGAGTCACCACTGGAAATTTAACCATATATGTGCGTGAATATGATATTCATTGTTCTATACTTTCATTAGGTTATGGTTGTGAACAAGTATTGATGGATTAATATTTATGTTTATATACTTCAGAACTATATCATGCTTGATAATTTCTGTTGACATTTGTAATAAATATTTTCATTCTCATTAGGCTGAGTTTGGAGGGGCAACAACTACACTGGCTGAGTTGAATGATGTGGAAGGAGCTTTATCCTGGACTTTCCTCCAACAAACCTTTGAATATATGGTAGATGGTAACTCCTTTGCATTCCTCATCCAAGGTGATGTAGGAGCAGCATCACCAGACACTGGAGAATCTGTCATTGCCATTGATGATTATTCTTTCACATCCACAGCCTGCCCTCTGGTAAGTGTCTAGGTAATAAGTGAAGTTATGTTCACATTTGACACTAAGCCATCTACATTATTATCATGCTTTTCGTGGATACCTGATATTCACTGTTTTTTCTGTGCCAAAGGATAAGAGAGTCAAACTTAATTCAGATAATTTTTTTCAGCCTGGTTCGTGCTCATTCGAAGATGCTCATCTTTGCATGTGGCACGTGGAGGTTGATGATGACCTCTCTTGGCAACTGACTAATGGCCAACAGATCCATGGCAAAGGTCCCACCGCCGACCACACCACCAATTCTTCCACAGGTTGTTTATGTGGGGCATTTACCTGGAAATAAAAACCTTTTGTAGTCTGTGCATTTCCATTGAGACACTATAGCCACTGTTGTACTTGGTACTGGTGCTCTCTAGATTAAATTTTTTGACCTGATCGAGGACATCTTAATACTTGAATGTGAAAGTCATGCAATGCATGTTAGCTTAAATGTACCCGATTTTTCCACTCCATGATTTTTTGCATGATTGATTATGAATTATACAATCTTGTCCTCAGATATCAAATTTCCACATTGATTACTTTCTCCATTACACAAAAATATTGATTAATAAAAAAGTTTGTTATATTCCCTGACTCTTAACACAGGTGGATATGTAATAGTGGAAGACTTTGGTGAGCACAGTGGCATGGCAACATCCCTGGTCAGCTCCCTCATACCCATTGATGTGTATGGGTATTGCTTCTCTCTCTTCTTCTCAATGAGTGGGGATACGGAAGCCGAGTTGAATGTTTACATCCGCACTGAGAGTCTGAAAACCCTCGTATGGACACTCGAGGGAGATCAGGGAGCAAGCTGGACGTATGGACAGGTATTGTAGGCTATATCCTCTGTCTTTAAGTATTTATCTATATTCTTATGCACTTGGGTCAATGATTCTGTTCTGATCCAAGGCACAAAATAAATCTCAACCATCTGAAGTAATTTGAGAAGAGTGTGGTGCGAGGTTGATAGAAATTTATATTGTGTCTTGTATTGTATTTAAGGGTAGGATTATAAAGTTAGTATGTTTATACTGTATAACAGATTGGAATCCCTGGAACCTATGGAAATGAAGAGTTTGAGATTGTTGTGGACGGTGTGACGGGTTCCTATGCTGATGGATGGATTGCTGTAGATGACCTGCACACAACAACTGGTTACTGTAGTCTCCACCCACCAGGAGCCAGACCTAGTTAGTACCTGTACTCTACTATGTGAGGTGAACTTGTAACCACTACATTCGGGAAAAAATTTTATTAGTAATTTGTGGAGCTAATTTTTTCCCTTTTATTATTCTGTTTCCTTTTACCATCCTGTTTCCTTTTGCCATCATTGTACCAAATGTCCTGTCATTATGTAAAAAGTACTTTGATATCCTTTTAAAATTTATCACTAAATAACCAGTCATAGTGATGATTCCATTTAAACTCAGTACAATATGGTATATTATTCCTTGCAACTCTCGTATTTGAACAACTTTATAATGTTTCTAAAGGATGATATAGTATTTTACAGTGTTTTACTAGTACGGTAAAAGTCCCTTAATCCGGAAGGCAGGGGAGTTTGAGACTTCCGCGTTATCGAAAAATACCCCCCAAAATACGTATAAAATACATTTATTACTTTTAAATACAGGTTTCCCTGTCACACGTAATTTATGAGGTAGGGAGGGGGTGATGGGAGGATCGCAGCTGTTGCCAGGCAGTGTTGCCAGGTCTGCTTGACGAAATTTCCCTAACTTCACCTTTAAAATTTCTCTTTTTGCCTCAATAATTCCCTGTTTATTCTTGAACAATGACGGTATTTTTAGTACTTCATCTGGTAGAAATTTTCCTGGTTACTCTTGAACCATCTTTATATAATTTCCCTGTGTGGACTTCAAAATTCCCCAATACAGAGACATTTCCCCAGGTGCAAGGAAATTTTTCTGTTTTAGGGAATTTTGTAGTCGACACGGAAATTATATAAAGATGGTTCAAGAGTAAACAGGGAAATTTCTACCAGACGAAATACCAAAAAGAAAGACCGACAATGTTCAAGAGAAGAGTAAACAGGGAATTATTGAGGTAAAAAAGGAAATTCTGTTGTTGAAGTTGGGGAAATTTTGTGCATCAGACCTGGCACCACTGGTTGTCACACGTAATTTATGAGTGTCGGGAGGGGGTGGTGGGAGGATGGTGATCGCAGCTGACACTCGTAATTTAATGTCTTATGAGGTCTCAACTTCTTAGTGGGCTTCTTTGGTAGTTTATTAGGAGCCATGATGAATACTATAGACACCCACAACACTGAATTATATCCCGGGAGATTACTGTTTATTTTTTTCTTTTTTCTTTTTTTTTATACAGTAATTATGGGTAAAATTGGTGGGCCCAAAAAGTTCCGGGGGAGCGAGCATACCGAGGTATAGACCTCCGGATTAAGGGATTTTTACTGTACCTGTTCCATTTTTAGGATATAAATGATTTCATTGTGTATGTTAGAATTTGTTTTATGTAATTATGATAATTAATTTGTGTAGAAAGAGAGGAATGGGATTTTTTTACACTGATTTATTTTGTATTATTTATTTCTTATATTGTATATTTCTTGCAGATGGGGACCTCTACTACTGTGACTTTGAAATAGACATGTGCACAATGAGTCAGGTAACTACTGATAACTTTGACTGGGAACGAGAGCACTCTGAGGGTGAGTTTGACCTTCCTGCTGGTGGGTACCTCCTGGTGGACGCCGCAGAACACAATCAGGGAGAGAAGGGCGTCATCACCACACCACTGATGGACCAACTTGGTGTACAGTGTCTTTCATTCAAGTGAGTCAACGGTTCAGGTTAAGGGGATAGTACAGTGTGAGTAAATCTAGAGCAACTGATTCCTACAAACTATTTTAATTCAGCAAAAAACGGTGCTTTTGCCAACCAGCCTGGATCAGTACAGTGCTCCCTCCAAGTAGGCGTCATTAACTAGACGATTTCCAAGTAGGCGGAGAAATTATTTGAGACCAAAATACCAAAAGTATACGGTTTTTCAAAAGTAGGCGTACCTATGCGCAAGTCAATATTCAGTGGAAGTGATTTTAAGAGAAAGTTACCCAATTTAATAAATACAAACTAAGGAATGTGTGTGCACGATTGAAAATTCAATGAGTTTTGGTGGTAACTGAACTGACCATTCCACTTTCACTCTCACACTCGCTTGTTATACTCATGATAAGCCTACCCCCTTTATAGTGAACAGCTTTCACCCTCCCGCTCCCTAGTTACACTCGCAATAAGCCTAACCCCTTTATAGTGAACAACTTTTCACCCACACGCTCGCTTGATACACTCGTGATAAGCCAACCCCTTTATAGTGAACAACTTCTCTAAACGGGTATTTTTCATACTTTCAGCACATATCCCAGTACAGACATTTGATATGGTGAAAAGTGCAAGTGAGTGTAAGAGAAAGTGACAAAGAATAATAAATATAAACTAAGGAAATATATTTGTATGAGTAGAAACTCATGGATTATTGGTGATAACTGAACTTGTCAACTATCACCCTCACTCTTCACTCACTACACTCGTGCTTTTAGGCCTACCCTTTTAGAATGAACAACCTTTAAAAACATACATTTTCTATACCTTTGGCTCAAGTTTAGAACTAATTCACTAGAGAAAGAATCTGGGGTCGAGTGTACATATTATAATGGTCAAGAAGGGATAGTTTTTGGAATCGCCAGTACTGAACCTATTTTTTACCCTTTATTTATCAATTCCAAGTAGACGATTTCAAAGTACACGGCGCCTACTTGGTACATAACCCCCGTCTACTTGGGGGGAGCACTGTATATGGATTATACCCAAATTGTAATGGTGAATAACAACTGTGGGACAATGTGTGTGTTTCAAATGATTTAACTGGACAAAAAAAGAGATATATTGCCAATTTTTCTTTACTTTTCATTAGGTACCAGTTGATAGGCAGTGAACCTGGCATATTGCGACTACGTTACAACTCTAGTGTCATATGGAAGAGGAAGGTCACCACCCGACTGGCCTGGACCTCCACCTCCATTGAGTTGATGGCTGATTCCTCTTATCAGGTAAGGAGTTTGTGGACATAGTTGGTTATTCTGTAGCTTATGATTGACTAGGAAATTATTCATATAGCACAAATATATGCATGTTTCATCTATGTTTGATCCCACTTGTAAGCTTCCTCAATACAGTATGCTTTTTGGTTATCATCTCATGTATTTTGCTAGCCATCTTTGACTTCAAACTTTTGTTACCTATGGTTACCGTGAATAGTATACAGTTTCATACATGGATACTGAATGTTCACAAGCTGTTCCTCTCCTAGTGTACACAGGGTTGTGGTTCACTAATACACTGATTATACAAACTTGCATAATAGTCTGATATATTGAATTCAATCCAAACCTTTTCATACATAGATTCATTACACATGGAACATTTCACCCTCATAACCCCAGTACAGCATATAATGAAGGTTTATTTACTGTATGTACTCTAGTTTTCTTCTCTTCATCTGACAGCTGGAATGGGAAGTAGAAATTGAAGGGAAGGATTCCATAATCTTGGTTGATGACATCGCCATCACATCTGGGAACTGTCCTGTCAAAGCCGGCACATGTGACTTTGACTACCAAGGAGACCAAGACATTAACTGCCAAGGTTATTTTTCTTCTGGAATATTTGTTTGTTTTCACTTTATCAGACACATCTTTTTCTTGTACACATCTGTTGGACACATCATTTGCAGAAGCTTTTTAATGAAATGAGGGAACCATGACATTATGAACAGGTAATAAAAAAATGGATTTTGTCAAAAGAAAATTAAACTGTCATCAGCTGTTGTTTAAAGATCAATTCTGTTTCTCAGGGTATGAGCCTGAGCAGCCACAGGGCTTCAATTTCTACCGTGTGTCAACAACTGACAATATGGGAGTACCACACTATGCTGGTGAAGACCACACTTGGCGTTCCGACTTTGGTGAGTCGACTATCTCACTTTACTCTTACGTGTGGTTGGTATAGATTATTGTATGTATATTGCTGTCTTTACTCTTCCAAAGTCAAGGATGAGTAAGGTAGGCATTGTCAAACAAGTTTCAAATTAACAAAATTAAAATTTTTCTTGTCCAAAAGGACTGACTATTGTGGATCATACTGTACTTAACCTGTGCAGGACAAAACTCCAAACATTACTATTTCACATACACCAATATGTATATAATATAAATGATTCCTGATTTGTTTATAGAAAGGTTATAAGATGTGTATTGAACCCACCATCACTATGGCAATGATATATATATATATATACACACACACACACACACACACACACACACACACAGTATTCACATGCCTACACATACTTTACCATTTGGATATGACATGTTACAGGACATTATGTAGTGGCAGACTTCAGTAGAGTAGAGAGTGGTGGTGATACTGCCTCTATGGATGGTCCACTTGTTAATTCTGATTCCACCTGCCTCACATTCTGGTATGAACTTGACGTTGAAGAGACCGTCGTCTTCAGAGTTGTTCTCAGTGACTCACGGGATATAGTTTTCCTATTAGAAGGTAAATTAAAAATTTCATTATATGCCAGATTATTGAAGTGCATTTACCATACTCAAGGAGATGTTATAATCTTATTTGTATACATGTAGTTAATGTATCATCACTGATGAACCTCACAAATGTTCAACCATATAATGTTTTATATGAATAGCACAAGTACACCAGTCCAATATCAGCTGTTGTCAAGTTTTTGTTAAATATTTTTAGTTGAATCCAGTGTGTATTAGTTATAGATATTTATCTACTGGGTGTTCATGTAATTGTTGTTGCATAAATTATCCTGTCCACTATGAATACTTTTTCATCTTAACAGCTTCTTTTAATGACTGCTATACATCACTCTTTTATATCCCTCCACTCTTTAGTAATGAATACGTTTATGGTTGACAGTGGAAGGTGGAGAACAGTGGCTATTGGGTTCTGCTGATTTGAGTTCCTACGACAGGCGAGGTCGTGTTATCTTTGAAATACTTGTTCCACAATACGCCTTTGGGTATCTGGCTATTGATGACATCAGTGTGGACAATAGACTTAACTGTCCTGTGCATGGTAAGTATCATATAATATGAAAAAGTTTATGAATTTGTTTGCTTTTATCCTTAATTTTTTATGTATTTACTTTGATAGTTGATATTCCTGTACATAGCAAGAATAAATGAAGTGACATGTATTTCTGCAGGAAACTGTGAATTTGAGGTTGACACATGTGGGTGGAGTAATACTGGCAACTTGAACTGGGTGTTTGGCAAGTTATACTATGGTGAGACTGGGGGACCACTCACCCCTTCACACCTAATGTTTGTCACACCAACAAGTGACTTGGTTGGCATGAGGGCCATCCTCACCTCACCTGTTTTGAAGCCTGACATGAATTGTGTTGAATTCTGGTAAGATAACTGTATTATTTATATTCGAAGCCCTCAAACAACTACTTACACCTTTGTATTTTTCTTATAATTACAACGAGATAATGTTCTTGAGGAGAGATATACTCCTGTCTTTCAAAAAATGTAAGTTATTTCAAGTGACCCATAGAGATTGGTTAGGTCTTAAATCAGAATGTTAATACGGTAAGTAAAAAAAAAACCAAGCAATTTGAAGTGTCACGGAGAACCCCCTTATTATTGAAGGATTAATTTAAAGTAATGATTGATAATCAATTCAGTGTAAGTAATTTTTTTAATATAGATTATCTTGAGATTACATAGTGTGTTTCAACTAGTTTGTTTGTCTGTCTGTCCTTTATACAGTACAAATCCAAAGAGATGTATATAGAGCACTAAGCATCTATAACAGGTAGATTTTGATCACATGATGTACTTAAAAAATGTTCTTGTTTTCAGGTTCAAGAAGGCAGAAGGTGCACCAGCATCACTAGAGGCCATAGTGACCCCAGGACCTTCCTTCCCGGGAACCCACTTTGAAGACATACTCTGGAAGCTTCCTGACAGTGCTGTGGGCAACTGGAGTATGGGACAGTTTCCAATACCTCGTTATACTGTGGATAGTTTGCAGGTAAGGATGTTGGTGTTACTGTATCATTAGCTGTAATTTTCATGATAGGGAAACCAGACCTGTCTCCATAGTTTCAGTTAGTTTTTTCAGTGTCTTCTAGCAGACAAGCTCTGGTGCTTAATAAATTATGGGATCCTAGAATACACTGGGAGTAATCATGTGTCCAACTCTGCCTCATAATGATAATAATGGTGAAGATTTATGAGGAATTCTTAACCATTGTTTCATAACAGTAATTTTCAGATATACTCTGAAGTTGTAGAACAAAGTGGTTCATGTTCTTTAGGATGATATTAGTAAACATAATAATGCAATTCTTAACCATTGCTTCACAACAGTAGCATTATTCACTTGAAATTTCCAGATATACTTTGAGGCTGTACGACAAAGTGGTTCATGGTCTTTGGGCCATAACAATGGAATGGTGTTCATAGATGATGTTGTAGTGGATGCTCGATCCCCTTGTCCCATCACTCCACCCGATGCCACTCCTGACACTGCCACCTCCACCACTATTACGACAGCTGGTAATTTTTACATTAATAATTTTACTGTATTACCGTTACTGTATTTTTGACACTATAAACCTTACTGTATTTTGGCACTAATAATCTGGCTGTATAGCTGTACATTCACTGTTGCCATATCTCGCACTACCACCTGCCTTTTATTATTTTACATTGATGATGGGAGTTTTGTGTAACATATGAAAATTATTCCGTTAAAGATTTATTTATTTAATTCCTATCTATTCCTCCTCTAGGACCGCCATCTATTGGAGCATCATGTGACTTCTCCAATGCAGACTTTTGTTCATGGCGAAGTGATTCAGTTGACGTGGTGTGGAACCTTCGAAATGGCATCACACAGACCCACAGTGTTGGACCTCTGGCTGATCACACTACTGGTAACTCATACCAATTTAGTTCATTTACTACAGTTTTGTTAAGGGGAGATTCTCTTGTTGGTAAATTGGAAGGCTACTTTTTCCTCCAAACTATACCAGAAAACAGATGTCTGTTTCATGGCATAGTTTGGAGGAATCAGAGACCTAATTCACCAATAAAAAATACCAGTATCCCCTAAAATTTTGAGTATGAATTACATGTTTTTTTTGTGGCTGATAAGGAATTTCTTTTAAATATAAGAAATTTTAGGGAAAATGAACACACATTGCCATATGATACTAGTTTGTGATAAAGGTTTGTTATGTAGGCCTATATTAGAATACAGGATTACTGTTTCCTTAATAGATATTGTACAATGTAATTTCAGGAGATGGATATTTCATTAGCTTAACTCCTCATCCAAATCATGAAGAGGGTATTGCAATTCTCGTCAGTCCTGAAATCCAAGCATCTACAATACAAGTAAGTTGGTTGAAAATTCTCTTGTAATGAAAAATATAAGTTGTAGGGAGGGAAAATATTAATATTACCCTGTTCCTTTCCTATTGTTTTTGAGGCAGATTGTTTGTACTTTATACTTTTTTTATATCAACTGTGGATATGTACTAACAGCTGGAATATAATAACAACTATAGGGATTGTGAAAATTACCACGAGATTATGTATGTATATGTGTACCAGAACTTGTGTGTGCGTTTGTGGTACCACATGGATGGTTCAGACGTGGGTACACTGTCTATTGTCATGAAGGAACTCAACGGTGCCAACAAAACCATCTGGACCAGGACTGGATTCCAGGTATGGCAGGAAAAATTTAAATGTAATTTGATAAGGACAGTATTGTAGTATGGTAATAAAAGTACTGTAACAGAATCAGAAATAGTTAAATGTTGTTGCAGAAAAATGAATACAAGTAGTACAGTATTAGAAATAATACAGATTGGTAATAAAAAGTAGCTGGTATATAGTTGTTCATTATTCTGTTAAAAATATTTAAATTTCCAATGGATATTATTAAAAGAAAAGAGCAGTTGTTATAGACCCATTTCCTTATTTGCTATTGATGCCTCCACCACCAGACTGCTGGATGGCTTGAGGGATTCTTTGGCATCTATACTGCAGCCAATGTTTTCCTGGAGGTCCATGGTGTTCAAGGAAATAACCCTCTATCCAATATTGCGGTAGATGATATCACCATCACTGACTCTGTATGCTCTGGTAAGTCACTTTACTTACAAAATGTACCTTTATGGTAATGAATACCGGTAACTGAAACTTGGGAAATTGTTTGGTGGTCGTCAATGAGTGGCTGAGTGTAAAATGAAGTGGTTGATTCAAATATATTAAAGGACTTTTGTACTCATCACTTCAAGCCATACACATACTATGTTCTGTTAAAATGTATTGCATTTCCCATTCTATCTATTGCTCTGACGCCTCGTTCCCTCAGGGAACTCACCCAGAGGGGGTGGCCATGGCAGAAGTGCCTCCAGTTTTCCCTGTTCCAACAATCCCTCCTTACTTGGTCAAGCCCTCCTCTGCCCCTCACGTTTCTCTCCTTTACATACTATTCCACTCTGTTCCAACACTCCCTCCTTACTCTGCCCCTCACATTACTCTCCCACACATACTCTTCCACTCTGTTCTGCCATCTAACCGGAGGTCTGCCTCTCACACCAGGTCCCACAACTTCACTTCCATACACCTTCTTTACAAACTCCTCACCTTGCATTCTCTCTACATGTCCAAATCACCTCAGTATATTACCCTTTAATCTCTCGACCACTCCACACTCAATACCAATTGCCTTCTCACTCATACCACATCTCTCATACACACTCTCATTACTCTCCATCCCACCTAGAAAGTCCACATGCTCCTCTCAAGTAACTCATTTTCACTGCAGTTATTTTAGACTGATGAGCCCTACTCCATGTCCATGTCTCTGAAGCATTTGTCAGTCTTGGCAGGATTATACTATTTCGTAGTCCCCTTTTCACCTCCATACTCACACTTCTAACCTTCATAATCCTCCCCAGTGATCCTATGACCTGTCTACCCCTCATTGCTCTCTCCCAAATTTCTCCTTTCATACTTCCATGTTTACACAGAACTGTACCTAGGTACTTAAACTCCTTCACTTCCTCCATCCTCTCATCCCTCAGAGTTATCTCATACTTAGTACCAGTTGGCACTCCCACTCTGTAAGGTGTAGCAAAGTCAATCACTTAAGTTTCTGCTCTCTCAGATATCATCACTTTACTTTTACCAACATTCACCTTCAGTTTCCTTCGTTTATACACAGACTGAAACTCGTCCACCATTCTCTGTAACTCCCTATCACTCTCAGCCATCAACACAGTGTTATCCGCAAATAAACTTGCCACCAAGGACCAATTTGCTTCATTCAGCCTCAACTTCACCCCCAGACCATTCACTTTGGCTTTCATCTCTTTCATACAACCATCCATATATATATTGAACAGCCATGGTGACATAACACACCCCTGTCTCAGCTATACACCAATATTAAAACTCTCGCTTAGATCACCCTCTACCCGTGCACATGCTTTTGCATCTGCATAAAAGGCCTTGATGCCTTTTAGCAAAGACCCCCCAACACCATAAATTCTCAACACCTCTGTCATAGCTCTCCTATCAATCCTATCATATGCCTTCTCAAGTCCATGAAGGCAGCATACAACTTTCTACCCTTCCCAATATATTTCTCCACTATTGATTTTAATGCAAATATTTGGTCCACACATCCTCTACCCTTTCTGGACCCTCCCTGCTCCTCACTAACTTTATTCCCTTTTACTTCAACCAGTCTTTCAGTAAGAACCTTCCCATACACCAAGAAGGCAAATTCCCCTATAGCTACCACACTCATCCTTACATACCTTCCCCTTATACAAAGGCACAATTATGGCTCTCCTCTAATCCTCTGGCAACTCTCCCTGCCTCCAGGCCAATGTGCATATAAGCAACATCCACTCCACCACTACTTCCCCCTCACACTTTAACATTTCAGCATTTCCCATTTCTCCCTAGAAAACATTGGCTCGCTTGGAAATGGAACGATGAAGTGTACGTTTGAACACAGTAGCACGTGTGGCCTGACAAGTGACTCAGGAAGTGACTGGGTCGTAACTAAGGCACCAAGTTATGACCACACCACACACACCAACCAAGGTACAATACAAGTAGTCTAAAGCATTCCGAATGAAATTGGACATGTTTGTAGATTTGTCTCACTCTTCATTTCACAGGTGTTGACATTAAGCAGGCCTCATACCTGTCGTCCTCACCTTCCTCAATATTGATAAAAAGAACAAAAATATTTCCTAAATTTGTGAATTTTGGAAATTAATTTTTATTGTAATATTAAAAGCACAAATTGGAACTCTTACTGCTGTAATGAAATGGTAATACAGTTTGTAAGTAACAATATATATGTTGCTTTTCAGGATATGTCTATATGCTACAAGGTGGGAGTGAATCTGTGACAGCTTCCCTACATTCCTTGCCATCCACAGTTGGTGAAACCAAATGCCTTACTTTCTATTACTGGACGGAGGGAACTGAGGAAGCAACTCTGGATGGTACTTATGCTCTCCACCTCTTGATGTATTATATATTTAATTGACTTTGAGAACTGGTTTTTAGAATTAAAGTTTGATTGAATATGCTGTCGTATCTATATATATACACCTCGGTCTCGTATAGAACGTCCAATAGGTCGATAGAAGACATCGTTCTATGTGAAATCGTTCTATGTGATACACGTAACCTATGGGGAAAACGACAATTGGTCGATCAGTCACCAAAATTGTCCCTGAAATTAACATAAAATACTTTTCAAGGTTTTTCTTGCCTTAATCCTACAGGGATGTATGTAAAATGCATTTTACAATTCGTATTAAGGTTTTCGCAGGCGACTCATGTGACTGAGACCGTGAGACGAGTCGGCGGCATCCGTGGTGGTGGAGGTGGTAGGGGGGGAGATAGCACGTGATGGTGGGGGAGGTGGTAGGGGGGGGGAGATAGCGCGTGATCATCATTTGTTTTCTTTTATTAACCATATGCTGGTGTTTCCTTCTCCTTTCTCTTTCCGAGAAATAACTTCCTTCTTTATATCGAAGGATATGGCCTTCCGTTTTGTAAATGCACCACCTGGCATGACTGAGTGTTGAAGCTGGTGGTTAACTCGTAATCACTAAAAACGAGCGAGTCAAACACGAAATTTCCCTAACTTCAACTTTAGAATTTCCCTTTATGCCTCAATAATTCCCTGTTTACTCTTGAACATTGACAGTCTTTTTGGTATTTCTTCTGTTAAGACTTTCCCTGTTTACTTTTGAACAATCTTTATATAATTTCCCTGTGTGGATTTCAAAATTCCCTAAAACAGAAATTTCCTTGCACCTGGCAACACTGGGTAGGGGGAAGGAGTTGGAGAAGTGGCGTTATCACACTCACCCATACTGTACAGACGCCAGTGATATCATTTCCTGACACGTTCATTATGATTTAGCTCGTTTTATATAAGAACTCCTGGGACACACACACACTCACCCACACTGTACAGACGCGAGTGATATAATTTCCTGACACGTTCATTATGATTTCGCTCGTTTTGTATAAGAACTCCTGGGACACACACACACACTGTACAGATACCAGTGATATAATTTCCTGACACGTTCATTATGATTTCGCTCGTTTTGTATAAGAACTCCTCGGATTTGCTTCACTTATTTTCGCCACCCGTTCTATATGGATGCAATCGTTTTATAAAATAATTTTAAGCTAATATTTTGGTCGCTCGTTCTATACGAGAATCGTTCTATGTGAATACGTTCTATATGAGACCGAGGTGTATATATATATGTCTGTTGCTAAACTTATATTACTGCAGCATTGCCTTAACCTTCAACAGTGACGGTTCATAAAGACCATGGCCAGGCAGTGAGTGGTTCCCTTCATTTGGTAAAGATGGCACAGCCTACCTGGAGAGCTGGTCAGATTGGTTTTTTTACCTACAATAATCCTCTACAACAGGTCAGTCTAGTACAGTATTTCATGCATAGTTACCCGTACAACTCTGAATATAGTTGTTCAGTATATGATTGGATAGGTATGTATTGTACTGTCCAGAAAGAAATGGAGAATATCATGGAGTTGAAACTAGGAGTGAATGTAAATTTGGTTCATTATTCTGGGCTCTGTGTGTCAGTTTATCCTTCTTTTGTTTTTCCTTTTTCTCCCCCCCCCCCAAAAAAAAAAAAAAAAAAATGGAAAGATGAAGTCTTGATGATTAACATTTATTCTGCTAAGAGCTGTATGATCCCTGGCAGGTGGTGTTCAGGGGAATGGTTGGTCCAAACAAAGACACGAGGATAATGCTAGATGACATGACACTGAGTGATGAAGTGTGTACTTGGGGATCTGAAGTTGTGTGTGATTTTGAAAATGATACAGCCTGTTTGTGGATAAATGCAGAGTCTGGTCTTCAGTGGTATGTGTCAGATGGTTCCAGCGAGCATGCCCTCAATGGTCCCATAAATGAAGAGGAATATGTTGGTAAGTATCAGTTGGAGGGAGTAGTTGTTGTTGTAGTTCCCCAGACTATCTGGCCGAGCAGTCCCGAGCCTGGTTGACCGAAGCCACGCAGATGCTCGGACCCCCAAATGGGAGTCGGGGAGATAGTGAGATCTGTTTCTTCGAAGGCAACAGACGAGGGGACTGCTGGTTCACGGGTATTTACCCCCGAGCCAACATTCCCACTGTCTGCAGTCTTCCTTGTTGTGCCACCCAATCAGACGATCTAGTCAGCTACCCAGAAGGAATGAGAAATAGTTAGAGAGACAGACAGAACAGGCCAGGGTGTGGTAGAGGATGCCAAATTCCTCATTTCTGGATAGAACCAGCCCTCACCAGTGGGAAGAGGTGATAGAGAGGTAGGACAGCAAGTACGAAGGAAAGAAAAGGAATGGAGAGATAGTTGAACTGAAAAGGATTGGCTGGGGCCGAAGGGACGCCATAACCCTTAAAGTACTGCCCACGTCACTGCAGGCAATACTTCCCTTACGGGGAGTTTGAGGGAGTAATGTCATGTGGTCAGAAACAGAACACCTACAATCAGGGTATTTTGAATTAATCTTCTTTTCATACATGCCTTCCATATTTTCTTCCTACTATGGGCAGGGGGAGAAATGGTCAAACTGTATATGCAGTGAGGCAATGACTCCCCAGTTAAATAACCTAGATATTGTTAGATAAATGTATCAATAAGTACGGTATGTACTGTACCACCCTCCTGTGAAATATACTTCCATATTTTGTATTTCCACTTGTTATCTTTCCTTTTCCTGTATAATCTTTTAAATTTTTAATCTCTCTTTATTGTTGTGAGTATGAAATCACAGCATTAACTTTAAAGTAATTCAGATAACTATTGTGTGTCATGGGTTACAGTGCGTTATGCTGTGTTTGAGACTGGTCCCCATCACACTCCTGGGAACACTGCCAGACTGAGTAGTCCCACGATGAGCAATAGTCAGTTTAATATGGCATTGTGCTTTTCCTTCACATTTTCTGTAAGTACTTTATTACTGCATATTGGTGTAAAGCTTCTAAAAGAAAGACAATATTGGGTATGGTGTAATATAATTTAATGTATTGAATATAAAGTTCCATTACAGTACAAAGACAATAATTTATATCTTTTATATTATCAGTCATACAGATCCATTATTCCTATATGCAATAAGTATGTATCGTTTCAGGTATGTTGTGATCATGGAGGAATACTGTCATTACTGCTGCAGGACATCACCCAAACTAATGAGACAATTCTCTGGCAATTCTATGTTACTCAGGATGCTACAATGGACTTATGGCACCATGCTCAAGTTTCTATCAAGGTTGGTGTCTTGCTTTTAATTTGTAACAACGTAATGTTACTGCCCAACTGGTCAACCAAAATTACCAGTACTTTATGTAAGGGTGGACAGCAGTCTAACTTTCTCAATACTATGATATAAATGAAAGCAGCCCAGTCACTTCACGGGACTCAAGGTGATTATACATTTACCTTGTCAGTAAAAGAATATTGTAGCATGTGTTTAAGTACAAAATATTTCACTTTCTGGAGGCAGATGTCCTAAAATGAAAGAGTTAAGACAGAACACACATTATCACTAAGATTATCTTTAATTATCTTCAGAGAAAGGTACATATTCCACTTCATGACATCTTTGTTTACTAGATGCATTCTATAACACTATAGTATACTGGTGATAAAAATGGACTATTATGATTTATTATCTTTTACAGGATCCACCTGAGAATTTTTTGTTGATTGTGCAAGGTGAAGTTTGGGATGGCAGAGAAGGTTACCTTGCATTCAGACACCCTATCCTAGAAGAGAGACTTAACTGTCCTTGTAAGTTACACATCATACTTTGGTCCATAATCTTTGTCAAATCAGAAAAACCTATGCTCGATTTCATGGTAAAATCCCATAACCTGATGCTTTCATCTATGAAATTTGATAATAATCTTTTATTTTAATTAATGTACTCAAAACCCAATTACTGTTGTTTCACCTGATGATGATGTTCTTTAGTTTCTTAACAAATTAAGCTGTTATGTAATGAATTCCTGACAACAAGATACAACCCACTTGCTCTTCTGATGAGTATGGAAATGTGTGAAATTACTTTTCTGTATAGGTGAAGCAGTTTTCATGTGTTTTTACAGTCTTGTTACTGATATTACAGTGTTTTTATTTACTTTACAATTAAATTTGCAGTTCTAAAGAATATTTACTCCCATCCCTTAGTTATTAAACTAATAACCTAACCAATCAGTGTTCTTCTTTCACTTTTGTAAGTATTAACCAACTGGTTGCAATAGGCATGATTTTTTCTCTATTTTCATTACAGTACTATCATGTAATTATAATTACTGTAAATTTTCTCCCTTTCATTTTAGTGGAACCAGCGTCTGCTGAGCCTGGGCCACCACCAACTGGGCCTTCAACCACAGCAACTCCCCCTGTCATCAATAACTCAGGATATTACTGTGGATTTGAAAACTCCACCTTCCCTCTCTGTCAGTTTCAGCAAGATATTGGCAATGAGGTGGGCACATGGGCACAAGTAACAGGGGACAACCCACCATCCCCCAACCACCCCATCATTGACCACACACTCGACAACAGTAAGTCACCATATTGACACTTGTTATTTTTCAGTTTTATTATAAAGGCCCTCAGCATACTATACATATGACCTTATATACACTTTTTTTTACATTCCAGTGTTTATAAGTTGCAGATAAGTATCAATAGGTGTGTAAAATTTTGGTGTAATGTGTCTTTCATTGCACTATATTTAAGCCAAGGAATGAAATGAGGGTGATAGTACATTTTTGTTAGGTGGCAGAGGTTGAGGTAGATGCTGCTGCGGATAGCCAAAACCCTCGGTATTGGGAAAAGATTCACCTTGGTGACCTACCCCTCCTCAGGAAGGGTAGGTAAGCGTTACCCTGCCTCCACGTGGCAACCTCGGGTAACACCTCCTTTTTTTCCCATTTTTTTTATAAAGCAGGAGGTGGAGCTAAAGGGGGAGGCGGTGTGGGGGATTGGATGTTAGCTTCCCCCACATATAGGTTTTAGTAATTGTATATATCTTTTTAGTTTTTAAAATTTTTTTTAACATCTTTTAACATCAGTGTGACTTTTTTTTTAATGCTGACGGCTCGTTTTCCTCCGGGAATGAGCGCTGCATTGGCCTTGCCAGCCATCAGCGGCCCCCCAGTAGGGGAGTGGACAGATATGGCTGCAGGCGGGGGGGGGGGGGGGTCTCCGGGTTTCCCTGTGGGGGGAGGGGGGAAGGGGGGGTGCATGAGTGTGGTAGCAGTGAATGAGAATGGGATGGTTGAAAAGAAGAAGAGGCGAGAAATAATTGAATGTTTTAAGAATGGAGGAGTGGATGTGATGGGAGTGACTGAGACACACTTGAAAGGATGGAGAGTGGAGGAATGTGAGGCTGGAGGAGAGAGTGTGATGTGGGAGGGAATGGAGGGAGGTGTAGTGTGGATAGGAATGAATGAGAAGTGTAAAGGAAGAGGGAGGGAGGGGTGTGCAGTGCTGGTATCGCCAAGGGTGTGGAAAAGAGTAGATGGACATGGATGATGTGGGACGAGAGTAGCATGGATGACAGGAAAGATTGGTTTGGTTAAGTATGCATGGGTGTGTGCGTATGCACCTGTGAATGAGAGGAATAAGGCGGGGAGAGAGAAAATGAGAGATTTCTGGGAGAAGTTGAATGGGTGTTTGAGGAAGTTTGAGAGTGGGAGGAAGATTGTAATGATGAGTGATATGAATGGGAAAGTAGGAAATGAGAGAGTAAGAAGTATTGTTGGTAAATGGAGTGTGGAAGGAGTGAATGAGAATGGTGAATATCTAATGGACGTCTGTGCTGAGAGGGGGTTGTTCTTGGCTAACACCTTCTTTGAGCACAAGATGATCCACCGGTATACATGGAGGAGAAGGGATGATAGAGGAGGTCAAAAGAGTTTAATTGATTATATAGCAGTAGATGAAAGACTACGGAAAGATGTGATGGATGAGAAAGTAGTGAGAGGAATGGTTCAGTGCTCTGACCATTTTGCTGTCTTAGTAAGGATGAAGGTCAGGGTTAAGTGGGAGTACTGTAGGAGGGATGAAGGGGAGAACAAGAGGCAGGTGGCAAGTGGAAGATTGAATGACACTGAGTACAGAGAGGTATATAAGAGGAGGGTGGGTGAGGTGCTGGAGGATGCAAAGCTGAGTATGGGGGAGGGAGTGGGAGTGAATGATATGTATGAAATGTTTAAGACAATAGTATTGAAGACAGCAGCAGAGTTAGTGGGATATAAGTCACAGAAGAGGGGCAAGAAAGGGAATGCTTGGTGGTCAGAAGAAGTGAAAGATGCTGTAAAGGAGAAAAGGAAGGCATATAGGAGAACATTACAAAAGAATGTGTCGACAGAAGTGAGAGAGAGGTGGAAGAGAGAATATAATGTATGTAAGAGACAAGTGAAAAGGATGGTGAGTGAGAGTAAAAGGAGAGTGGATGAGGAGTTTGGCAGGAAACTGAGTGAAAAGTTTAAAGAGAACAAGAAATTATTCTGGAAGGAGGTGAAAAGAGAAAGAGGAGAAGGAAAGTCTGGTAGTGTGAGAATGAAGAGAGAGGATGGAGTTACTGTGAGTAGAAGTGAGGAAGTGAAAGAAGTGTGGAAGAGGCATTTTGATTGGTTGATGAATGAGGGGACGGGAGGGGAGGCGGTGGTGACATGCATGGGGATGGAGGCAGGTGGTAGACGACATGATGTACAGGGAGAACTAGGAAGGGAAGAGGTTAGGAAAGCAATAGGAAAGTTGAAGATGGGAAAGGCACTGGGGGTGGATGGGATAACTGCTGAAATGTTAAAGTGTGGGGGGGAGGTAGTGGTGGAGTGGATGTAGCTGATAGGTACAGTTGCCGGCACTGCCGCGTGGTACAGGGGCTCACATGTTTTAGAGATTTAAGACATTTAGTTCCTTCAGCAACAAAGTTCACTTTCTGTACTAGTGTATCGAGGACACTCCATCTCACACACGTGGATTGTTTCGAGCTAAATAAACACAGTGGTGCTACATCTCTGAATATGTGTGAGCCCCTGTCCACGCGGCAGTGCCGGCGAGTGTACATTGGCTTGGAGGCAGGGAGAGGTGCCAGAGGATTGGAGAAGAGCCATAATTGTACCTTTGTATAAGGGAAAGGGGAGTAAGGAGGAGTGTGGTAGCTATAGGGGAATAAGCCTTCTTAGTGTACCGGGAAAGGTGTATGGGAAGGTTCTTACTGGGAGACTGGTTGAAGTAACAGGGAATAAAGTTAGTGAGGAGCAGGGAGGGTTCAGAAAGGGTAGAGGATGTGTGGACCAAATATTTGCATTAAAATCAATAGTGGAGAAATATATTGGGAAGGGTAGAAAGTTGTATGCTGCCTTCATGGACTTGGAGAAGGCATACGATAGGGTTGATAGGAAAGCTATAGTCAGAGGTGTTGAGAATTTATGGTGTTGGGGGGTCTTTGCTGAAAGGCATTGAGGCCGTTTATGCAGAGGCAACAGCATGTGTACGGGTAGAGGGTGATCTAAGTGAGAGCTTTAATATTAGTGTAGGGCTGAGACAGGGATGTGTTATGTCACCGTGGCCGTTCAATATATATATGGATGGTTGTATGAGAGAGATGAAAGCCAAAGTGAATGGTCTGGGGGTGAAATTGAGGCTGAATGAAGCAAATTGGTCCTTGGTGGCAAGTTTATTTGCGGATGACACTGTGTTGATGGCTGAGAGTGAAAGGGAGTTACAGAGAGTGGTAGACGAATTTCAGTCTGTGTGTAAACGAAGGAAACTGAAGGTGAATGTTGGTAAAAGTAAAGTGATGGTGTTTGAGAGAGCAGAAACTGAAGTGATTGACTTTGCTACACCTTACAGAGTTCAAGTACCAACTGGGACTAAGTGTGAGATAACTCTGAGGGGTGAGAGGATGGAGGAATTGAAGGAGTTTAAGTACCTGGGTACAGTTCTGTGTAAACATGGAAGTATGGAAGGAGAAATTAGGGAGAGAGCAGTGAAGGGTAGACAGGTCATAGGATCATTGGGAAGGATTATGAAGGGTAGAAGTAAAATGATAATAATAATAATAATAATATACGGTTTATTAATTAATGGCAGCTGATAGGCTGAAAATATACATATTACATTTAAAATGATAATAAAATGAGGATGAATATAGTATAATCCTGCCGACACTGGCATATGCATCAGAGACATGGACATGGAGTAGGGCGCATCAGTCTAGAATAGGTGCTGTGGAAATGAGTTACTTGAGAGGAGCATGTGGGGTGTCTAGGTGAGATGGAGAAAGAAATGAAAGTGTGTACGAGAGATGTGGTATGAGTGAGAAGGCAATTGGTATTGAGTGTGGAGTGGTTGAGAGAGTGAAGCGTAATACACTGAGATGGTTTGGACATGTAGAGAGAATGCAAGGCGAGGAGTTTGTAAAGAAGGTGTATGGAAGTGAAGTTGTGGGACCTGGTGTGAGAGACAGACCTCCGGTTAGATGGCAGAACAGAGTGGAAGAGTATGTAAAGGAGAGAAACATGAGGGGCAGAGGAGGGCTTGAGCAAGTAAGGAGGGAGTGTTGGAACAGGGAGAACTGGAGACACTTCTGCCGTGGCCACCCCCTTGGAGGGAGTTCCCGGAGGGAATGAGGCGTCATAGCTATAGATAGATAGATAGATAGAAAAATGAAATATAGTTAGTTTTTTAAGTATATCCAGTACATTTTTGCCAGATATAAGAAAATGAAATATAGGTTTTTTAAGTATATTCATTCTTTCTGCACAAGGTAGCGGCCATTACATCGCAGCATTACGTCAGGCAAATCAGGTTGGGAGTAAAGGACCAGTTGTAGCTCGGTTGAAATCACCAGTGCTGACCTCTACGTTGGATTACTGCCTCACCTTCTACTTACATCATGTGGGCGATACTCCTCCTCTGATTGTGGTCCATGCTGAGGTAATATTGTATACAATGCATCTCATTCAAGCCAAGTATACATAAGGGGAGAGTACTGTACAGTTTTGGATAATCTGGAGTAACTGATTCCTCCAAGCTATTCCAGGCAACAGGACACTATTAAATTTGTTCATCTGGTCCTGTTTCCTATAGTATATATACCACACACTTAGACCACAGCAAAATTATTCTCTAAGAGTAAAGTGTGCATAATTCATAGGTTCTAATCCTTTTTTTTTTATGCTCAGGAGATGGAGGGACCTAACATTGAGGAGTTATTGCGACAAGATTCCCCTTTACATGATGCCTGGGTACTGATAGAGAGAGAAGTTCCTGCATTAACTATGAACCGACCATACATTATAACCATTGAAGCCAAGATTGATGATAACCAAGATGGAGATGCTTCAATTGATGACCTACAGGTAATTGTCAACATTATCAACAGCAGCAGTAACAGCAATGTGTAGTTGATTTTTTTTTTTTTTTTAATTAAAAGGAATCTAAATAATTTCTGTTCATTAATTGTGGCCTGGTCAGACTGCCAGTTACTGTACAGTAGTGCATAATACGTGAGGGAACTGTGAGGTGATAACCTAACTGTAATAATTTTTTGGTGGCCAAATCAGACTTCTATTCTCTGTAGTGTATGAATGATATGCGAGGGAAGCTACAGGATGATAAACTAACTGAAATAATATTGTTTAGGTGGTTGAGTCTAAATGTCCCAGAGAAGAGGATATGTACTGCACCTTCTCCCTGGGTTTGTGTGGTTTTGAACAAGACCGTGTGAGGGATGACATAGACTGGCTGTGGCACGACAACACCGGATATGATGACCCCTACTTACCAACTGAGTCACGGGCCCACCACTATTATATCTACCTCAACACCTCTGCTCCTGAAGTGAGTATTGATTGTGTTAAAATAATTACTCACTGCCCTTATTACATCTCATATGCCAGTCTCCTTTAACTTTTCCTTTTCTTTTGTTTGTATTAACATTATATCTACCTTAACACTTCTGCTCCTGAAGTATGTATTGATTGTTTTAAAATTACTCTATGCTCTTATTACTGTACATTCCATATGCCAGTCTCCATTTAATTTGTCGTTTTCTTTGTACTATACATTATATATAAACATTGCTGAACTGATCAAACACTACTCTGATTCACATTCCTTGGCATAAAAAAATCAGATTTTGAGTGAATAGAGGGTGGATATTTACTAGAGAGACATGCTAAGTTTATTGTAGAAATTATAATCCTGCTCAAATGTAAAAAGCAAAAGATTGTTCGACAAAAGTTACAGAATTTAGGAAGTGTAAAGTGTAAAAAGCAAAAGATATGGACAAGAGTTTCAGAATTTAGGAACAAGGATGTTATTAAAATTTGTTGTTCTTTTCAGGGCTCAATTGGCGTCATTTACACCACGGAGTATCGGATCTCTCAACCCCACTGTGCTACATTCCAAGTCCACCTACACTCAGAAAATGAACAGACAGCTTCTTTCAGTGTTTATAATGTTGGGGAAGGCACCATAGAAACTGGGAAGCTTCTCATGCATCAAAGTGATGACCTTGGTTATGACTGGACCACTTTACAGGTACAGTATTAATTATTTACTATGTGTTTCACAGGCCGTGTTAAAATTTTTTTTTTTTTAATAAAAAATAACGAAGTGTTGGATTTGGCTCTTATTCTGGCAGAGATAGTTTCAGGCCTTCCGCAAATTTTCACAATATGTTTTATTAACAAATTGTGTATAATAAAGACACTTGTCTCTTGACTTAGGCAAATTTTTTGGCAACACCTGGCAACCGACTCGTGACGTTGCTATGACATCATTCCCTTTCTGCCCCTTGTTTATCGCAGGATAAAAAAGTATATACATGTGTAGTACATAGAAACTATGGGCATATCCACATATTTTATGTATATACACCTCGGTCTCATATAAAATGTGTTCACATAGAACGATTCTCGTATAGAACGAGCGACCAAAATATTAGCTTAAAATTATTTTACAAAACGATTGTATCCAGATAGAACGGGTGGCGAAAATAAGTTAAGCAAATCCGAGGAGTTCTTATACAAAACAAGCGAAATCATATTGAAAGTGTCAGGAAATGATATCACTGGCATCTGTACAGTGTGGGTGAGTGTGTTGCCACCACTTCTCCCGCTCCTTTCCCCTTCCTAGTGTTGCCAGGTGCAAGGAAATTTCTCTGTTTTATGGAATTTTGAAATCCACACAGGGAAATTATATAAAGATTGTTCAAAAGTAAACAGGCAAAGTCTTACCAGAAGAAATACCAAAAAGACCGTCAATGTTCAAGAGTAAACAGGGAATTATTGAGGCATAAAGGGAAATTCTAAAGTTGAAGTTAGGGAAATTTCGTGTTTGACTCGCTCGTTTTTAGTGATTACGAGTTAACCACCAGCTTCAACGCTGCCAAAACCTTAATACGAATTGTAAAATGCATTTTATATACATCCCTGTACAGTAGGATTAAGGCAAGAAAAACCTTGAAAAGTATTTTATGTTAATTTCAGGGACAATTTTGGTGATTGATCGACCAAATGTAATTTTCCCCATAGGTTACGTGTATCACATAGAACGATTTCACATAAAATGACGTCTTCTATCGACCTATTGGACGTTCTATACGAGACCGAGGTGTATATATATGAACAAATAGTTAAAGAGACAATGATATAACTGAAGCATGTCTTGTGGGGTGTGAAAAGGAAGGAGAGACATGTTGGCTATATGAGGCAAGGAAAATATAACTTAACACATGGTATGTGTTGTTCCCCGTCCCTCTCTAGAAATAAATTATTCTCGTCCTCGTCTTGGTCATCGGTGGTGAGGTTGATGATGACTCATTCCAGGATTCACAGAGTATCTATGAATCCTGACTGGTTCTATGGACTCGTGTATGTTGTCAATGGTCCATCTATAAAATTTTTTTACTATTGAACTGCAGTAGCCCACACCTCTGAAGTGGCACAGAGCCTGGTTTCCTCCAGTCTGCCCTGTAGGTTGGTCCAGGTGAAATGGTGCAGGGAGGAGTGTACGTGGCACTTCATACATCCCACACCTTCTTTCTCGCCATTTTATTTGGAGAGAAGTCGTAACACAAAGGTGTTCTTACACCCACGTGGACGATGTCACGAAAGCACTGTTACTGTCTTGGGCAGTAGCAGGCGTTGGGTACGAAGGTAAGATAAGGATATGAGCCAAGCATAGATCAGGGTGTGAATCCCATTTATTTCATCACAACCACTGAATACAACTCTGTTTCAAACCTTTTGGTGCATCAAACTGTTTAATGCCCAAAGAATCAACAATATTTGACATTGCCCTAATCAACACCACAAACAACTACAGGATTACAGCAGGGGCAGAGCCCAGGAGCAGGACAAAAACGCCCAGGGAGGGGAAACACGTGAGGCGCACCAGGAGGGGAACACACGTGGGAACACACTGAACAAAGAAAACACTGGAAAAAACACACAGGCATGGCTAGCGGCCAATAGAAACACTGAGGAAAGAAGAGGGAACCCCACAACAAGAACACAATAGGGGACGCGCAACCCCAAGGAAGCGCGGGAAAAAAACGCCGGCCCCAGGGAAGGGAGGTAAAAGAATCCCCAAACACAAATCCCAGTAAAATAACACACTACATCTGCAAAGCAGGCCAGCCCCTAGCCACACAATAAACACAAACACAACGGCGTTCCACGATAAGAGTGGACGAGTCAGGCCGCTCTCCAGCCAGCGCGGGTCACGCTACTTCAAGATGCTACCACCAGGTGGCTCGCACATCAGTACAGTGCCAGATTTAAATTTATTTACCTCTGCTGGATTTCACGGAATGCACCCTGACTAGCCTTGATATAAGGCCTGGACGGCCTAGGCTAGGCAAGGGGTAGGTTCTATAGCAATCCAGCTGTGTTGGTTCCACTTTACCAATAATACCCATTTGAGTCAAAAGACAAGTGTCTTAATTATTCACATTTTGTTAATAATACATATTGTGAAAATTAGCAGAAGGTCTGAAACTATCTCTGCCAGAATATGAGCCAAATCCAACACTTCTTAAAAAAACTATGTAACAAGGCCTGTGAAATGCATAGTAGAGTAATATTGTAGTGTGTTTAATGCATACTGTATGACAGAGTGAATATATTTACAGTACAGTTTGTACCTGGAATATTCTGTCTTTATAGTCCATTTTTTTTTTTTCAACCTAATGAAAATATACCTGCTCCCTTCTTTAATTTCTTGGCCTTTTTGGTAAATTTATTGCAATTCATGAGATATTACTCCAGATATTTACACAACTTGGTACTTATTTGCAAAACTGGAATGTATGCAAAACATGTATCTAAAATCATATCACTTAGATGGGACTTCATTCATTATTACTTTGTTAAAAAAAAAATGCACTTTAATTATCTTACATTTTCTGTTCCTCACAGCTGAATCTGGAACCCTCAGAAAAACCTTTCCGACTGGCCTTTCAAGGAGTTGTTGGTGAAAACATGAATGGGGTATATTCCACCTTTGCCCTTGATGACATCCGGCTCACCCCAGGTGCCTGTAACAGTCCTGCATCTTGCACATTTGACCAAGATCTCTGTTCTTGGTATGTTGATGAGTACAGGAGCACTTTGGACTGGCAATTGGCAACCCCGGGGGAACTCACGCTGGTCACCAGACCTTACTCGGATCACACACTTAACACTAATATGGTAATTGTAATGTTTTTATTTCTGACCAACTTGATTTTACACTATTATGGTAAATGTAATGTTTTTGTCACTGACCAGCTTAATATTTCAATGATATGGTAAGTGTAATGTAATGTTTTTATCTCTGCTTTATAGCCAGCTTGATCTATGCATATTTATTTCTGTGTATTTTTTGCTAAGAGTAGGTCCTACCAGTAACATGTTAATAAACTTCATTAAAGAATGAATTTCTTATCTACCATATTGTTATTACAGTAGCTTATTCAACCCATGATATTGCATAAAAGTATTTTGAAATGCATAAAAAGTAAGCCATTGCATTGTTTATGGGTTAACTTAATACACTATAGCATTAAGTCTTAGAATATCAAGAGTGCTAGCCTGTTACATGAAAATATGCCTTTTGTAAATCAGAAGAGCATATGAAAACCACCAACCATTTCTGAAGGATTATTTGCTCATTTAATTTTCTGTATAGGGAGGCTTCATCTTCCTTGAGGCAGCTGAGAATAACCTGAACCTCACGTCAGTACTTCAGAGTGAAGTATTGCCACCCATAATTGGCAGTGAACTTTGCATCACATTCTGGTATCATTTGTAAGTTGATTTCATGATTTTTAGTTACTGAACCATATTATGTTAATAGTACCGATTATTCATAGACGATGTTAGAAAAATATTTAAGTTGAAGTTTACACATGACCAAAATTTTGCAGAACATGCAAAGATATAAGGAGGCACATTTGGAAAGATATCCATGTTTAGAGAAGTGTAATATTGCTGTAGGTATGTAGTAACTGATTTAGCCATTAATATAATCTTTGTTATGTTAGCATTCCTTTTTCACTTCAGCTCGAGGAAAGAATAGAAAATGCAAATGGATAGATGATGGGGGCAGAAAATCCTGTGAAATTGATCACAATCACATATTCTTTCAAGGTCAAAAATTATTAACTCCCTTTCATTAATATTGTAGACACATCAACAGCCAATCTGTGCTAGATAAAATTTAGGATTCCAACAAATCTAATTTCAGACCCTTTTTGTGACTGGTATTTATGTTACTGCTATTCTATTCTGAAAAACATTGCCTACCTACATCAGAAAGTTTACCCATCTACATTCTGCCTTCCAGTTACGGTGCGGAAGGAACCAGCTTGACAATGAAGCTACATGATATGAACCAGGCTACAGAGACAAATTTATGGAATCTGATCCCTGATGAAATAATGTGGGACCCTGGGTGGCAATATGGCTCTGCTCCATTCTCTAATCCCTACTCCTTCAAAGTGAGTTTCACAATACAGTAAGATCTTGCATCTAACGAATAATAGATGCCAAAAAAGGTGCGTTAGATACGAATTCGTTAGATGCAAATACATAAACATATGGGGGAAATTATAATCGGTACCAAAAATACAACTGAAACTCAATTGGCTTGTATTTACGGCATACAGTTTTAAAAAATATACAAGAAATGTGTAAAATAATCAAGAAACGTGTATAATAATAAAGAAATTTGGATAATTCTCCTATGAGGGATGAATTCTGTATGCGGCGGCAAGGGACACTAGTTATCACTTATCACATGCTGCTCCCTCACTGCCACCAGTCCCACCACCACATCCTCTACCACCATCCTCCCTCTCACTGTCTGCTGTGTCTCGTGATGCTGCTCGAAGTTTTGTTATTTTATCGTCTGCACTTTTTTCCTTCACAATAAATCCATCAAAGTCATCAGGAATGTCACTAAGAATGTTCACTATATCCTCCTCACCATCACTCACAGTCTCTTGTCCATCATTTTCATCAAGATTTTCCATAATTTCCTGAAGCTCACTGTGCTTGTTTCTCTGTTTTAGGGAATTTTGGAGTCCACACAGGGAAATAATATACAGTTCGTTCAAGAGTAAACAGGGAAATTTCTACCAGATGAAATACCAAAAAGACTATCAGTGTTCAGCTGGAGTAAACAGGAAATAATTGAGGTAAAAAGGGAAATTCTTATGTTCAAGTAAGGGAAATTTTGTCAAACAGACCTGGCAACACTGAGTGAGAGGGAAGGAGGCAGTGGGGAGTGGCTGTTTGTTCGGGATTTTTCGCTGTTCACTCAGGATTTTTTCGTTAGATTTGAAACTATACTCGTTAGATGAGAATAGAGGTAGATGTCCAAAATGTCATTAGATACGAATTCGTTAGATTAAAACACGTTAGATGCGAGATCTTACTGTACAGCACTATCTACTTATCTATCTATTGCCAGACGCCTCAATCCCCGAAGTGGTGGCCACTTCCATGCACCTCTGTTCCTCGTCAACTGGCGTCCTTCCTCCCACGTAGAGACCCTATATAAGAGAGACTGGACAGCCGCCATTCTTGCTCATTTTTGTGTTTTCTGCGATACCTCTCAAGTTAGTATAGAAAAAATGTGTAGTTGCTAGATACTACCAGCTAATAATCTCCTGTTGACATTCGTGGGCAAAATGTTGACGAAAATTGTATTCTTTCCATATACAGGTATATATTTTTAAATACTATAAGATCCCTGAAGTTATAAATCCTATTATACGTCATGTAGGCGTTATTTAAAGCACATGATAGGACGTGACGAATTGCCAGACGACGCTACTAAACTAAGACGTTTGACTGAAAGATGACAGCAGTAGTCAATGAGTTTAGGGTATCTGTAAAACTTTTGATACTACAGTTAGTTTAAATAATTTTTGTATGAAAATGGTTTCCGTAGGAGTATTACCAACGTTTACACACTACTGTTTACATGCTGTTCACATAAATATGAGGGAATTTGTTGTCGCGGTGAATGGTTAAGTACAGTATCATATTACTGATTCGTCACCTTACAGTTCGGCATTTTGAAAGGCTTACGAAAGTTTTCAAGGAATACTTATGTTGAGTTGAAGATCGACTAAAAACTATCTTTGCTGGTTTATCTAAAGAAGATATTATATAAATATAACAACATTGTACCGAGTATTCAGTCATGCATCATAGTCAAGGCAAAATATACATTGTGCCGAACCTGCTAGCAGGCAGAGACGAGTATGAGCTAACATGGCGCCCCATTCAACCAGCCAATCAGCGAGCAGCAGAAATTTTGGCTGTCCAGTCTCTCTATATAGGGTCTCTACTCCCACCCAATGCCACTCTCACTCATATACCTCTCAACTCATCCTTCCACCTCACTCTGTCTACCTCTCTACCTCCGTCCCTCCACCTCACTCTCGTACACTTTCTTAACCAACCTCTCGCTCCCCATACACTCCACATGCCCGAACCACCTCAAGGTGTTCCTTTTCACACTCTCCAGCACATTCACATCCACACCATATCACTCGCATACTTCTTCATTTGTCAGTCTGTCTCTCCACGTTACTCCACATGCACTTCTAGGTAACTCATTTCTACCCCTCTTACTCAAACTCTTGATTTATGTCTCTCCGCCATCGTCCACGCTTCTCTCCCGTATGTCAGTGTCGGGATTACCACACTATCATGTAACATCATCTTCATTTCCATACTCATCACCCTATTCCTTGTCACTGCTTTCAGAGTTCCTACAACCCTCTTCCCCTGTTGTACCCTCTCCCTCACCTCATCCTCTAAACTCCCATCTTTATTCATCACACTGCCCAAATACTTAAATGAACTGACATTCTCCATAACCTGACCATTCAACCTCACCTCAGAATACTGTATAGTAAAAAGTTTCATTTTTAAGATCACCTAAAAATTTATCTGTGTTTTAGACAGTACAGTACAGTGGGATATGGCATCTAGCGTGTTCTCATTTCCTACAATCTCTACTCAAATGCGTATCTAGCGAACAAAATTCCCATCTAGCTATATAAATACGCAAGAAAAATGTAAAAAAATCAATAAATTCACGGGCGGCAGATTTACCCGCCATGACGGCCTTTATGTTTGTCATGACATCACCAACCACTCCTTCATCCTTCCCAACATTAAAAAAAACTCTAGAGTCTGTCTCTGCCTTTGTGCCGTGCGTGATAAACCTCGCTTGATCGGCTCTGACCTTGTAACCGGGAAATTAATTTGGCTTGAATCCTGGGCTGCACTTGTTTGTCCCTTCGTCTCAGATATCAGTTCGTCGCACTTGCTCTTCATTCATCACTCATGGGTAAATAGTGAATAATGTATTAATTATTTCTTCTTTAATTCATGCTGTGTATAACTTTGTGTACAACATAATGGAATTCATGTGATATTTTAAACGAAAGTAGATAAAATATAGATAATCAATTAGAATATTAATTTTCCCAATTTGGCTGGCGAGAGAGCGTCAACAGAGGTGAGGAGGATGGTGGTGGACTAGAGAGGAGGGAAGGTGAGGAGAGGTGAGGAGGGTGGTGGTGGACAAGGGAGGAGGGTGTTGGTGGACAAGGGAGGTAAGGAGAGGTGAGGAGGGTGGTGGTGGACAAGGGAGGAGGGAGGTGAGGAGGGTGGTGGTGGACAAGAGGGGAGGAGAGAGGTTGTTGAGTCTTGACCCGTCCTTCACTGTCCGTCCCTCCACCTCAGACACAGATGGACGTTCGTCGCACTTACACACTTTAACACATTTTTCTTTTTTATATATTGTGTATCAATTTGTGTATGTTAAAATGAAAATTGAAATATGTTATAGGTGTCAATAAAGTAAGAAAAATTAAGATGAGCAATATTCACCTCACCTATTATCATTTTCCTCATTAGTTTAATTATTCGAATCTAGCGAATTTGCATGTAGCGACGTTTTTTTGGCACCAATTCCTCGTTAGATGCGAGACCCTATTGTATGATGAATTCTTGGTTGCTGGTTATGCTATGTGTTTATGTATAATTTTTATATTCATGGTATATTTTTTCAAATCTATTTTCTATTGTTTCATTGAACTGAGTGATTATGGTCTGTATTTTTTTTTTTTTTTCATACTTTTTTCTAGCTCCTTTTTTATTCTTTCATACAACCAAATTATTTACTTCCCCATAATTAATGCAGTTGATGATCGAGGCTGGACTCGGTGGTGGGTTTATGGGTGACGTGGCGGTGGATGACGTTGTAATGGCTGCAGGAGGCTGTGTCATCCGTCCTGAGGCTGCAGCAAGAGGAGTAGACTACATCCCTCTTCCTCCCCCGACCCTGCCACCAGCTGCCACTGACCAACCCAGCATCTATGACTGTGCTTTTGATGAAGACTTTTGCCTTTGGTTCAGTGAATCAAGCTCGGTAAGTTATAGACACTGAAATTTTATATGCTGTACACTGATATCACTTAAAATTTGTTCTCCCATATTTCACTAAGAGATGAACATCTTACATCTTAATTATGGGGATAATACACTTTTGGTATATTAGAGTGCCTTGATTCCTCTAAAGTATGCTAGGAAACAGGACCAGATTTAAAAATAATGGTGTCTAGTTGTTGTGTTGCTTAGAGTAGTCTGGAGTAATCACTTGCTCCAGATATACCAACATTGTACTCTCCCCTTAAATCAAACTCAGCTGTCCAAAGGTTAATTGAATTTTTATTTCTATTGTTGCTTATAAGTTAAACTTTCATTATTAGAGCATATCTGTTAATAATATCTTAATTTTTGTTTTTCTTCTTCCTTCAGGGTTCTGGGAATCAGCTGCAGTGGTTACTTCATGGGGCAGATTCCATTTCTGATGGTTTGTATTGTACAGTATTTAGTATTCTCTCACATTTGAGTAATTTTCCCCTTACCCTATTGTTTATATGAAGGATCTGTCTCATGGTATAGTTTGGAGGAATCAGTAGCCCTCCAATTTACCATCAGTCAATATAGCATCCTGCAAACCAATGGGAAAATAGAAAACACTCAAAATATTAAGGGAGCAGTACAGCTTTGGTAAATCTGGAGCAAATGTTTCTTCCAGACTAATACAAGCAACAAGCCACCATTATTTTTGTTCATATGGTCCTGTTTCTTGGCATACTTTGGAGGAACTAAGATGCTGTAATGTACCAAAAGTATAATGTCCCCTTAAACACTTTTGTATAATCCAGGTGGCTATGCTTACCTATACATCAGTGGAGGCGTCAACAAGGGAGCTCACGGCATTCTCAATTCTACCGAGGTCTCAGCCACTCATGCATCCTGCCTCTCATTCTCGTACTTACTGGATGGACCACATCAAATTAGCATTATGGAGCAGGTAATGTGATACATAGTATACACTGTTTACAAGTAGGAGATTGGACAGAGTGAGTAAAAGAACAACACCATTATTGTGTATAATTGTGTAATTGTAATTGTTGTAATTATTGTTTTTATCAGCATGGAAGGAACTTGCTGTCAGTTTGGTCCCGTGAAGGACCCTATGGTAACCTGTGGATGGATGGCCAGGTCACTTTGTCATCAGAGGATTTGTTTTACATCCTGGTGGAAGGAATACGAGGAGACTCTGCTACTGGACACATTGCTATCGACACCTTAAGGCTCACCTCTGGCCCTTGTAATATACCAGGTAATATGATGCTAGGGTAGGAATGGATTCTGAATTATAATGTTTTTTTGTTTACTTAAAGTTTGCTTTTATTGTAGGTTGACAGTAAATTTGAAAGTGAGTGGGTAATTACTTATAGGCATGTATTGTACTGTATATATTGCTAGTTGTAAGAAGCACTTTAATTTGTAACTACATGATATGAGTCTCTTTCTATTGATGTGTCAGGGAATACGAATTGAAGTTGTAGATGATAAATATTTATCATATAATGTGTTGATGTTTTTTGCAGTGGAATCATGTGATTTTGAAGGCAGCAAGACATGTGGTTGGCAGAACAATGGGCAGCAAAGTCCAAATGACCCATATTGGGAATGGTCAGATGGCCAGTCCACCGTTATGGACCACACAACGGAAACTATTGATGGACACATGCTCTGGGCCAGGAATAATATCAACAGCAGTATAATTAATACAGCAAAAACCTACTCTCCAATATACTTCTCCCTTGGAATAACATGCATCAGGTAAAGTGATATAAAAACTAATTGGTCAGGACTTAGGTATTGGGTTTAGTGTAGGATGTAAGATTGGATGTAGATATGAAGTCTTAACCTGAATATTGCATCATTATGCTGGTAAAAATAATGAGTTATACATTTATCACTGATGGTAAAAGCAACTCTAAATACAGTAAAAGTCCCTTAATCCGGAAGGCAGGGGAGTTTGAGACTTCCGAATTAGCTAAAATTCCGTGTTATCGAAAAATACCCCCAAAATAAGTATAAAATACATTTATTACTTTTAAATACAGGTTTCCCTGTCACACGTAATTTATGAGGTAGGGAGGGAGTGGTGGGAGGATCGCAGCTGTTGCCAGACAGTGTTGCCAGGTCTGCTCGACAAAATTTCCCTAACTTCACCTTTAAAATTTCCCTCTTTGCCTTAATAATTCCCTGTTTATTCTTGAACAATTGCGGTCTTTTTAGTACTTCATTTAGTAGAAATTTCCCTGGTTACTCTTGAACAATCTTTATATAATTTCCCTGTGTGGACTTCAAAATAGTGTTGCCAGGTGCAGGGAAATTTTTCTGTTTTAGGGAATTTTGTAGTCGACACGGAAATTATATAAAGATGGTTCAAGAGTAAACAGGGAAATTTCTACCAGACGAAATACCAAAAAGAAAGACCATCAATGTTCAAGAGAAGAGTAAACAGGGATTTATTGAGGCAAAAAAGGAAATTCTGTTGTTGAAGTTGGGGAAATTTTGTGCATCAGACCTGGCACCAGTTGCTGTCACACGTAATTTAAGAGTGTCGGGAGGGGGTGGTGGGAGGATGGTGATCGCAGCTGACACTCGTAATTTAATGTCTTATGAGGTCTCAATTTCTTAGTGGGCTTCTTTGGTAGTTTATTAGGAGCCATGATGAATACTGTAGACACCCACAACACTGAATTATATCTCGAGTGATACGAGAGGAATGTACACAAACCATAAACACACACTGGGTGGGAAAATGGCGGGAGTTGGGCGCATTACTTTTTCGATATATTTTTTTTTTTTTTTTTTTTTTTTTTTTTGCAATTTTTTGGGATACAGTAATTATGGGTAAAATTAGTGGGCCCAAAAAGTTCCGGGGGAGCGAGCATTCTGAGATATAGACCTCCGGATTAAGGGACTTTTACTGTATTCAACTATTCTTATTATTATTATTATTAAAATAGACCAGAGACACAAAGCTGGGAGAGAATGCAAGCATTCTATCAATCCGAGGACCCCAGCCCCATGAATCCAACCTGAAGAAAAGAAGACAGCCTAGAGAAAGAAAGATGAGCAGTTAGCTTAATAAAAACATATTAGCCCTACTCTTGAAGCCAGCCAGTCCTACACCATCAAAGACAGATTCACCAAGGCCATTCCACAGAGACACCGACCTAGGGACAAACTATCGACTGTACTGACAGGTTCTACAGCGGTGCAATACTTAAATATGAGCTGGAACATACAGAGGTGGTAGAGACAAGTTAAGAGGATGCAGCACATTACTTCTGATCTTGAAGAGCATACACAATGATGCAACAGAACGCCGGTGACTCAAATTACAATCAAGTGAACCGCCGGTAAGAAAATTAGCATTAGAAATAATCCTATCCAGCAACTTGAGATAGCAGTCAGCTGCTGAACACCATATTGGAGAACAGTATTCCATCAGAGGCAACACAAAGGAGTTAAAACTATGCAGTAACAATGAGTAATCTCCAAACACACGCCAAGCTCTACGCATTATACCCAACTTTTGGGAGACAGACCTCGAGATTGACCACACATGCTTCTCAAAAGTCAGCTTGGCATCAACTGTAACTCCCAGTACGGTATAACCAAATTCTCAGACCCATCCAATACAGTCCCATCAAGAATCAAGGGTGGCGATAAAGGGTGAGACCTAGAGACGACCATTGCCCTAGTCTTGCCAGCATTCAACCTCATACCCCATAACCTGCACCAATCACTAATCTTAACCAGGTCACGATCCAATGACTGAGCAACAGAAATCCTGGCACCAGGGGTCGGCACAACAGCAATGAGAGTGGAATCATCTGCATAACCATACAGGTCATTCTCCAAGATGTTAAAGAGTTCAGAGGTATACAGTAGGAACAACAACGGCCCTAAGACACTACCTCGGGGCACCCCAGACACTAATTCTACTCTTTTACTCTGCACACCATCCACAACATCATACTGGGATCAAGCAGTGAGGAATTGCGACAAGACAGACCGTACGGAACCGCCAACACCAACAGAGCTAATGATAAAACTAACGTAACATTAATTATAACGCAAATTTTTTGTTTCAGATTCTTCTACTTTGCCTACTTGGGCACAGAAGCAACACTGAAGGTGGAATATGTGAAAGAAGACTTGGACCACCTTGGTAGTCTTGTAAGTTAACATTAAAGTTCTTTATGCTATTGGATTGTGACATCACTAACCTGATAGATTTAGTGGCAGCAGTCTTGAGTTTACTGTAATTCCTTTAGGGGGTAATACACTTTTGGTACATTGGAATGCCTTGATTCCTCCAAAGTATCCCAGGAAACAGGATCAGATGAACAAACATGATGGCATCCTGTTGCATAGAATAGTATGAAGGAATCACTTGCTCCAGATTTACCACCACTGTACAATTTATTGTAAGACCAATATTTTAATATTGGTCTTACAAAAATTGGACTCCTTGTGTGATTTGTGTTGTAAATTTTGATTTGCTTTTGATATCAGCCGTAGTGTTTTTCTTTTGCATTATACACTACAGTATCGTGACTTTTTTTATAAGTAATTGTTTACAGGAATAAGGGTAATTTTTTACATGTAGAAAGCTGATTTTGTTATTTAGATAAGACTGGTTTTTATAACATGAATTAGGATTATTTTGCTACATAGAAAAAGTTATATTTTGTTTTATGAATAAATTTTATAAGTGTCTATTGTTACATGAATAACTTTATTTTTCTGACATAAATAAGGCTGATATTGTTATGTGAGTAAGGAGTGAGTTTTCCTCTTGTCAGGCTCCAGTGGTGATGTGGACAGCACCAGTGGGGAAGGTATCAGAGTGGTTGGAGGGACATGCAGTCGTTGATGTGGAGTTTTTCAGAGTACAGGTGGAGGTGGAATTCCAGACTCAAGACGTCACCTCATTTGTCACCTTTGATGACTTCAGTGTTCACCTTGGATCTTGTGGCTGTATAGGTGGGATTGTATTGTATTTTCTGTTTTTAGATTACAGATACAGTAGTCCCTCCAATTTTGCGACCGAGACCCTAAATACTGCTGAAAATACGATGACCTAATTTTGTGAAATAGTTTGAGTTTTGCAGGTCGGGCCGCAAGAAAGTGAAGGTTTCCGCACTAGTTTTAGGGGGGAAGGGGTGGTAGGGTCATGAAGTCAGACCTTGCGGTGGCCTTCAATGAGTTTTGGTGATAACTGAACTAACCACACCACTACATATCACCCTCTCACTCGCTTTTTACACTCCCCCTTTATAGTGAACAACTTCTCACCCTCACCCTCGCTTAATACACTCGTGATAAGCCTAACCCCGTTATAGTGAACAACTTTTCACCCTCACGCTCCCTCGTTACACTCGTGATAAGCCTAACCCCTTTATAGTGAATAACTTCTCCAAACGGGCATTTTTCATACTTTTTGCACTATCCCGGTACAGACATTTGATATGGTGAAAAGTGCAAGTGATTGTAAGAGAAAGTGACAAAGAATAATGAATATTAACTAAGGAAATGTGTTTGTATGAGTAGAAACTCCTGGATTATTGGTGATAACTGGACTTGTCAACCATCACGCTCACTCCTCACTCACTACACTCACGCCTGCTTGATACATACTTGGGGGGAGAACTGTAATTATGGCAAAAAATTACTAAAATCACAAAAAAATCAGCCATCGGCGATGAGATGTCCGTCATATTCAATTTTCCCCATAAGGTTAATTGTTCCAATTTTGCGAATTCGTATATTGTGACCCCAAGTGTCCCCCAAATTGTCGCAAAATTGGAGGGACTACTGTATGTGGTATTGTTTGCTGAGATTTGGGCAATTTATTTAAAGAGTTTTGATGTCCCTTCAATCCTGAGTCACTCCTTTTCAGCTCTTTAACTGTCCCTCCTTTCCTTTGTGCTTGCTGTCCCTCCTCTGTATCTCCTTCACTATTCCTATTGCAATGCCAAGTCAATACTCCACCTCCAGCCTAATGAGGACCTGGGCACATTAGTCTGTAGACCAGGGTTGTCTAACTCATTTACCCCAGTGGGCCACATTTAATTAGAGTATACAGTACGCGGGCCAGATAATTATGAACAGATTGATACCACTTATTAAGGAAGTAATATATTAATAATGGATTAATGGTAATAATAATAATGAAAATAATAATAAGAAAGAATGGTAAATTTTATCTACACTTGTGTTTACATGTAAACTAAAAACAAAGGTGCAAAGGAAATCAGAAATCAACCTATTAATTACCTTAATTTGTAATACTACTGCTCCCAGAAACTTGGCACCTCTTGGCCTGTACAAGTGCATCAATGTTTGGCACTTAGTATAAGTGATAACATTAAAAGATGAAAGGCTGGATTAATTAATCATATAAACGTAAGGCAGGCCGACTGTCCGGGGCAGAAAATGTGCCGCGGGCCGCTTGTTTGACACCCCTGCCTTACAGAGTGGGAGTACCAACTGGGACTAAGTGTGAGATAACTCTGAGGGGTGCGAGGATGGATTGAGTGAAGGAGTTTACGTACTTGGGCACAGTTCTGTGTAAACATGGAAGTATGGGAAAGATTATGAAGGGTAGAAGTGTGAGTATGGAGGTGAAAAGGGGATTACGAAATAGTATAATACTGCCAACACTGACATATGCATCAGTTTCATGGACATGGAGTAGGGCTCATCAGTCTAGAATAGGTGCTGTGGAAATGAGTTTCTTGAGAGGAGCATGTGGGGTGTCTAGGTGGGATGGAGAAAGATATGAGAGATGTGGTATGAGTGAAAAGGCAATTGGTATTGAGTGTGAAGTGGTTGAGATAGTGAAGTGTAATACATTGAGGAGGTTTGGACATGTAGAGAGAATGCAAGGTGAGGAATTTGTAAAGAAGGTGTATGGGAGTGAAGTTGTGGGACCTGGTGTGAGAGGCAGACCGCCTATTAGGTGGCAGAACAGAGTGGAAGAGTATGTAAGGGAGAGAAATGTGAGGGGTAGAGTAGGGCTTGACCAAGTAAGGAGGGAGTGTTGGAACAGGGAGAACTGGAGACACTTCTGCCGTGGCCACCCCCTTGGAGGGAGTTCCCGCACGAATTATTTCAAATCATCGGACAAGATAGCGACGCTATTTTTGTCACTGATAGTACATTGCTGTCTTCCATAATGTGTTTAATAGAATGGGGTGCTGTGTTGCATCCCGGACAGGTATCCATAATGGCTTCATCCAGCTTCTTCTGATATGTCAGAAGGGCCGGGTGGTGGCCACATCGCAGCCTGGCCAGGTGGACTCTGTCCTTATTGGGAAGGGAGGATTCAGGTGGGTGGATGTCAGGAGGTCATGCATGCAGCTGAGTGTTGTTCTTGAGTGTTTGGATGGATTGGTGAATGATTTGAGTATGGATATGTTTCTGGAGACTGGTTTGGGGTGGGCAGGGTATAAGAGATGATAGTATTTGTGTATAGTATCGTGTACTGGGTGTTGTTTTGATGTTCCTTGGCATGTGTGGGTGTTTTGCCATGTAGTGTAGTGGATGGTGTGGGTTTGTGGAGGCTGCAGCAAGTATTTTGTGCCTCTCATGTAATTTCATTAATGTTGATGTAAACATAGTACCATTGAGTGCTTTGGAGTTTCATTATACATAATAAAACTCACCCATCAGGCACAAGCCAATAAAGTATTTTCAGTGTGGTATGAGGGCGGGAGTTTTGACTGCATTTTTATGATGTCATATGTTAAGCCATAATGCCATAAGAACATTCAACTATTTCACTACTTTCAGCGGAGTGTAATTTTGATGGTCTACATTTTTGTGGTTGGAGCCATTCATTGAATGAAAAGGCCTACTGGGAAATTACCCAAGGCAGTGACCACACTCATGGAGAGGATGGTATGTAATAAGTTGATAATGAGTGCATTATTTATAAGTACTGTACAGTATAAAATTTTGATAGAAATATAATGATGTGATAACCCATTATACATGAACAATTGCCAGTTGATAGCCTACATGAGAAAAGAAAATTCCAAGAAAATGTAATGACTGTGTGTGACACATGCAGGAGGAGGAGGCATGTTGGTGCTGGAGCCGTCAAGGTATGAGGCGGGAGATGTGGCCATGTTAAGGAGTCCACTACTTGATCCAGCTGCTGCTATCTCTTCCTGCCTCCAATTCTGGTTTTTAATGGATGACATTGAGGAGGGCACAGTCAACATCTACATAGAGGTATAGTCACCAGCACTGCCGCGTGGTACAGGGGCTCACATGTTTAAGAGATTTAAGTGATTCAGTTCCTTAAACAACAAAGTTTACTTCATGTGCTAGTGTATCGAGAACACTCCATCTCACACACGTGGATTGTTTCAAGCTAAATAATCACAGTAGTGCTACATCTCTGAATATGTGTGAGCCCCTGTATCATGCAGCAGTGCTGGCAAGTGTACATACAGTGTGTCATTGTATAACAAGAGGCAGAAGATAGCTTTTTTATTTTATATATATATATATATATATACCAGGCATTTATCTCCATGCTGGAGGTAGCCCTTTTGCTAGGGAAATCTTACAGGGGAGGGGATTCACGTGCCCCTCGCCCCTAGTCCATTTCACCGTAAACAGTGGGCGATGGGGTGATGGGGTCGCCACATCCCTACGCCAATTACACCGGAATAGCGAGGTCACAACTCCTCGACTTACGTCCCATACCTATTCTCTGCTAGGTGAGCAGGGGTTACACATTTAAGGACACAATCCCAAATTGTCTCCACCTGACCAGGGATTTGAACCCGGGCCCTCTTGGATGTGAGCCGAGCGCGCTAACCACTACACCACCGGGATAAGAAAATAGCTACTGTACATAAAATAGAGTTAAATATGTTATTGTACAACAAAAAGCAAAAAGTAGCTAATGATTCTTGATGTTAGTAGCCCAGCACTGTATACTGTTCTCTGGTCTTTTTTTACCATTGAACAACCAGAGGTAACTCATGGCAATTTATTTCAGCCTGTGGGTGAGACAAGGGTACTGGTGTGGAGTTTAAGTGGCCATCATCCTGGTTGGAATGCTGCCAGAGTTCCCCTCCACCAAGTCACCACCAACTACTTCTTCATTCTCTTGGAAGGCGTTGTTGGATTCAATCAGCTGGAGAGAATTCGTCAGTATTCCTAAGCTTTCCTAATTAATCTTATACTCTTTTGTTGGTGGTATATTTATCTTGTAGTAAAGGGTCATATGCAGGAAAACGCAAGACATAGATGGTGATGATAGTGATACTGTATTGGGAATTATAGTACTGTACATTAGTAAGCAGTAGGTTATATGAAAGAACTGTAGTTCTGGTTATATTATATATATTTTTTTGCTGTGGTTTAAGTAATAGGAAATCAACATACTTGTAATATAAATGAAAAGAAAGTCCTAATTTCCTTCTAAATACAGCAATAGCAAATTGACATTGCAAATGAGAATCCGACTTTTAATTTCTGTTTACATTGGTGCAGATGTTGATGACCTGTTGCCATTTACTGGTAAGTGTAGCATATGGCCAAAAGAAGCTCAGCCCTCCAACAGTACCACCACCACTACACCCCAGCCAGGCTCAACTACAACACCAGGTACTGTATTGTCTTAATAAAACTGGTGTACTGTACATGTCTTACTACAACATCCCTCGTAGTAAGCAGACCCAGATTAGAACATGAATTTGTGGTATTTAAAACTGATCACATTATACAGGACCATTTAATGACATGATTTAGACAGTATTGGAGCTGCAAAAGATTGGGAAAATATTTATTTTTTTAAATATTTTTCCAGAATCCTAGCTAGGAAATATTGATCTATATTCTTATATTTTGTCTTTGCCCCAGAACCTCTTGGAGTTAATGACTGTAACTTTGAAGACGTCTTCACACCTTTCTGCCAGTGGAGTGAATCAAGTGACAGTAATGCGACCTGGGTGTGGTGGCGTGGTCCCCCAGACACCACTTCTCCCGGACCTTCCACCGACCACACTATTGGCACCGGTAATTGGTCTGGGATTGTGTTACGTTACCAAAGAAAGCCAGGAAATTAAATGAAGGAGTTGGTACATTATTACCAAGTTAAGAAAATATATACACTCGACCCTCGATTTAACGGACCCCCATTTAACGGATTTCGGATTTAACGGACACTTTTTGCTACTGGACAATCGTTACATATCGGATAGAAAGTCCTTTAAAAATTTTGTCCGCACTATGTGGCAGTGTAGCATTCCAGTACCCAGTTGAGAACACAATCAGGCGTGCACGGACTCACGGCGTCAATAACAGTTAGTTGTTCAGGCAGTCAGTTGATATTTATTTAAAAAAATATTAAATACAAACTGAGAATATGCGTGTGTACTGTACGAGTAAAAACTCAAGGACTATTGGTGAAAATTGAACAATATTACATGTGCTGTCAGTCCCCTCCTTACCCTCGCTACACTCACGCTGAAGCCTAACCCCTTTAGAGTGAACAACCACTCAATGGACATTGTCCTTATTTCTAAACATGAGTTTAGAATTACTGTACTGTATTTTGTATGTGCAGTTCAGTATTAATTCCAATTTATCCCTTAGATCATGTCAATTTTCCAGTAACGGACAAGGTTAACCCCCTTTTTGTCCGTTAAATCGAGGGTCAAGTGTATATCGTATAGTAATGATATTCCTGAATGGAGTATTTTATGCAGCTGGGTGTTAAGAATTGATGGCAGTAATTATAAAAAATACAGTAATACTGAACAGTTGTTTTAAGAATCCTATCTAGCTCACTACTCTGGTGTCAACAGATGAAGGATTTTACCTGTATGTGAATGCTGAATGGACAGACGCACCAGCCACTGCAAAGTTGTATAGTAATGAAGTCCAGGAGGCTTGGTGCTTCCAGTTCTGGTACTACATGTTTGGTGAGAAGACTCCACAACTTGCTGTTGTCGTGGACGAGGCTGGCACCTTAAGCCATCCATTGTTTGAGAGGTCGGGCTCACAGGGAGACTTCTGGCATCCTGCTGCTATTGATATTAGTCTTTCCAAATATTATGTAAGCATTAGTATACTGGTTTTCACATTCCATCTCTTGCACAGTCATATCAGCATATAAATACCATAGTACTTGAGAACTTTAATCACTTACACCTTGTTTACAGTAGCCTGGCTGTTGTATGGTGTGAATTTGTGTAGTATTCCTTAGTGAAAGTTGTTAATTGAGTAACCAGTTTAGACCATATTTGATATATAGTACAGTACCACAATGCATTAAGCTTGTTACATTATGACATGAATACCTGGCATTGCATACAAGTGGAATATTATGAATGGCTCAGGTTTTTGTAATTTTTTCAATATTTGTTAACAACAGGTAGTGATCAGAGCAGATTGGAATGTTTCAAGTCAAGGTATAGTGGCAGTGGATGACCTGAGACTTCATGAAGGTCAATGTGTTCACCATCCTGATGACCCCAGTGCTCTACATGACTTTGAAGAGTTGGGCTCCAAGTATTATCTCATTGATGGCAGCCATGTAGACTGGGACACCATGAATGTGGAGGACAAACCTGATCACACTCTTGGCACTGTGAAAGGTGAGAAATGTTAATATTTTCCAGAGGACTTCATTGCAGAACGAGGAGAAATAAGCCTAAATCGTTCTATAAAGTATTTTCTTGCATTTATTGTTTGTGTAGATGCCGATAACATTCTCATCATGAATTCAGCATCCCACAGGAAACCATAAATGTATACCAGTATCAGTTCCTAACCAAATTCTTTCAATATTTATATGATTTGTATTTATATAGGTGTGGAACCCCCCACCCTTTTGAAACATAATGATGTGTATGTGTTGTATTGTGTTTCCAGGTCACTATGCAAGAGCTCAGATGTCCCCTTACACTGCAGGTCAACTTGGACAGATAATATCACCCCTCTACCTGTACCAGGGACAAGTATACCAGTATGTTATTCACCAGGACAGATGCAGGGAAACTCATGGGGTGTAAAATGATGATGGACTGGCACTACGGTTTTACATTATTGTGTGGAGCCTTCGTACTGGGGGCCGCATGCAAGAACATCCATAGTGTTGACGATGGCTCTGTAATGTGTCTCTGTGGAGTCGTCGTATCGGTACCACACCATCGTCAACACCATGAATGTTCTTTCATATGGCCCTGGTTATGGTCATCATGTAGACCAACAGTTTTCTTGCATATGCTCCTTTGTTATGAGTCAGGGTCACAGTTCACAGTCATTGAGGTAACTCTTGCTTAAAGTGAGATTATCTTTTTAACGAATTGGAAGATCTGTGATTCCTCCAAGCTATGCCACAAAACAGATCCCCTATTAGTACCATTGAGGGCATCTGTTTTCTGGCATAGTTAGGAGGAATCAGTAGCCTTCCAATTTACCAACAAAAAATCGTCCTTTATCAGTTTCCCAACAGTCATCGTTTATAATAACAAATAAGTAGATGTTGAATAAGTTGATATTTTGTTGGTGAAATGAAGGAGACTGATTCCTCTAAAATAATCCTCCAACAAGATACAGTACACTTTCTGTATTACATTATAACATACGGTATTGAACACATCTCATTTAAGGATCCTGTGATCCTGATGAGAATTGATAGCTTCTGATTCCTCCTGACTATGCCACAAAACAAGCTCCTTCCATATAGGGAGTGTTTCATGGCAGTATTTGAAGGACTCGATTACCTACAGTGTTGGTAAATCTGGAGCAACTTATTCCTTCAAACTATCCCAAGCAACAGGCTTCATTATTTCTGTTCATATGGTCCTGTTTCCTGGCATACTTTGAAGAAATGAAAGTGCTTTAATGTAATAAAAGTATACTATCTCCTTAACACAGTCCCAATGGATCTCAAAATCAATTTATACTTCATCGTGGCTTGAACGCCGTATTAAGGGGATATGTACTCTCTGGATAAATTGAAGTACCATGATTCCTCTAATCATCACCTCCCACCATCTAAGGTGGGAGGTGAGGAACTGGGGAATATTGTGGGTAAATGGGGTGTAGAAGGAACAAATGAGAATGGTGAGTATCTGGTGGATGTCTGTGTTGAGAGGGGGTTGTTGTTGGCGAACACCTTTCAGCACAAGATGATCCACAGGTATACATGGAGGAGAAGGGATGAGAGAAGAGAGCAAAAGAGTTTGATTGATTATGTGGCAATGGATGATAGGTTGAGGAAGGATGTGTATGATGCAAAATTGGTGAGAGGAATGGTCCATTGCTCCGACCATATTGCGGTGTTGGTGAGGATGAAGGTCAGGGTTAAGTGGGAGTATGGTAGGAGGGATGTAGGGGTGAGGAACAAGAGGGAGGTGGCTAGTGAGAAATTAGATGTAGAAGAGTATAGGGAGGAATATAAGAGGAGGGTGGGTGAGGTGCTGGGGGATGTATGGATGGGGATAGGGGAGGGAGTGGGAGTGAATGCGGTGTATGAAATGTTTAAGACAATAGTATTGAGGACAGCAGCAGAGGTAGTGGGATATAAGACACAAAAGAGGGGCAAGAAAGGGAGTGCTTGGTGGACAGAAGAAGTGAAAGATGCTGTAGAGGAGAAAAGGAAGGCATATAGGAGAACATTACAGAGGAATGTGTCGGAAGAAGTGAGAGAGAGATGGAAAAGAGAATATGATGTGTGTAAGAGACAAGTGAAAAGGATGGTGAGTGAGAGTAAAAGGAGAGTGGATGAGGAGTTTGGTATGAAACTGAGTGAAAAGTTTAAAGAGAACAAGAAATTATTCTGGAAGGAGGTGAAAAGAGAAAGAGGGGAAGGAAAGTCTGGTAGTGTGGGAATGAAGAGAGAGGATGGAGTTACTGTGAGTAGAAGTGAGGAAGTGAAAGAAGTGTGGAAGAGGCATTTTGATCGGTTGATGAATGAGGGGACGGGAGGGGAGGCAGTGGTGACATGCATGGGGATGGAGGCAGGTGGTACAGGGAGAACTAGGAAGGGAAGAGGTTAGGAAAGCAATAGGAAAGTTGAAGATGGGAAAGGCACTGGGGGTGGATGGGATAACTGCTGAAAGTGTGGGGGGGGAGGTGGTGGTGGAGTGAATGTTGCTTATATGCACATTGGCTTGGAGGCAGGGAGAGGTGCCAGAGGATTGGAGAAGAGCCATAATTATGCCTTTGTATAAGGGAAAGGGGAGTAAGGAGGAGTGTGGTAGCTATAGGGGAATAAGCCTTCTTAGTGTATCGGGGAAGGTTTATGGGAAGGTTCTTATTGAAAGACTGGTTGAAGTAACAGGGAATAAAGTTAGTGAGGAGCAGGGAGGGTTCAGAAAGGGTAGAGGATGTGTGGACCAAATATTTGCATTAAAATCAATAGTGGAGAAATATATTGGGAAGGGTAGAAAGTTGTATGCTGCCTTCATGGACTTGGAGAAGGCATATGATATTGATAGGAAAGCTATGTCAGAGGTGTTGAGAATTTATGGTGTTGGGGGGCCTTTGCTGAAAGGCATTGAGGCTTTTTATGCAGATGCAAAAGCATGTGTACTGGTAGAGGGTGATCTAAGTGAGAGTTTTAATATTGGTGTAGGGCTGAGACAGGGATGTGTTATGTCACCATGGCTGTTCAATATATATATGGATGGTTGTATGAGAGAGATGAAAGCCAAAGTGAATGGCCTGAGGGTGAAATTGAGGCTGAATGAAGCAAATTGGTCCTTGGTGGCAAGTTTATTTGTGGATGACAATGTGTTGATGGCTGAGAGTGAAAGGGAGTTACAGGGGGTGGTGGATGAGTTTCAGTCTGTGTAAATGAAGATAACTGAAGGTGAATGTTGGTAAGAGTAAGGTGATGGTATTTGAGAGGACCAAAACAGAAGTACAGTAATTGACTTTGCTACACCCTATAAAGTGGCTGTAACAACTGGGACGAAATGTGAGATAACCTTAGGGGGTGAGAGGATGGAAGAGGTGAGGGAATTTAAGTATCTGGGAACAGTTCTGTGTAAACATGGAAGTATGGAAGGAGAAATCAGGGAGAGAGCAGTGAGGGGCAGGCAGGTCATAGGATCACTGGGGAGGATTATGAAGGGTAGAAGTGTGAGTATGGAAGTGAAAAGGGGACTGAGAAATAGTATAATCCTACCAACACTGACATATGCATCGGAGACATGGACATGGAGTAGCGCTCATCAGTCTAGAATAGGTGCTGTGGAAATGAGTTACTTGAGAGGAGCATGTGGACTTACAAGGTGGGATGGAGAAAGTAATGAGAGTGTGTATGAGAGATGTGGTATGAGTGAGAAGGCAGTTGGTATTGAGTGTGGAGTGGTAGAGAGAGTGAAGCGTAATACACTGAGATGGTTTGGACATGTAGAGAGAATGCAAAGTGTGGAGTTTGTAAAGAAGGTGTACGATAGTGAAGTTGTGGGACCTGGTGTGAGAGGTAGACCTCCAGTTAGATGGCAGAACAGAGTGGAAGAGTATGTGAGAGAGAGAAGTGTGAGGGGGGGAGGGGGGAGAAAGCAAGTGAGGAGGGAGTGCTGGAGCAGGGAAAACTGGAGACTCTTCTGCCGTGGCCACCCCCTTGGTGGGAGTTCCCGGAGGGAGTGAGGCGTCGGAGCTATAGATAGATAGATAGATCTAATCATTTTATTCTAATGTATGCTAGGGAACAGTACTATATCAGCAAAAATAATGGTGGCCTATTGCTTTGAATAGTTTGGAGGAATCAGTTGCTCCAGATTTACCAACACTGTACTACCCCACTTATATTGGATTTAATGTGCTAAATCATAAATGTACTGAAATGTAATTGAAATTAACTGTTTCTCTGTCTGGTTTCAGTTGTGTTCACTTCTACTATTATTTATCGGGGACATCTGGATCGGCCGTGTTGAGAGCGTACACGAGGGTGACTGATGACGGCTCGGGAGTGTCACTTGACATGCCTAAGATTTTGGTGTTTGAACAATCAGAGAGTCAAGGAGAGAGATGGATCGCTGTGCATAAACCTACCTATTTATCACATAACTTCCAGGTATGAACTAAATATGAGAACGTTAGGTTTGAAATAACAGTACAATTTTTGCTGACTACTGTATACTCTATATTTATCTATTTATTTTTCTATCTGTTTATCTGTCAAGAGAAATATATGGTATACATAAAACACTAAATTTTACAAGATACTGTATATTTATTTTCTTATTGCAGATAATTTTTGAGGCCCAAGCTTTGAAAAACACAAGTGTAGCTGATATTGGAATAGATGATGTTTACTCCACCACTGAGAGTTGTACATCAAGTAATGCATGTGACTTTGAACATGATCTGTGTTCCTGGACCAACGTAATGACAGATACAGCAGACTGGCTTCTACAGAGTCCACAAGATGCCCTGCCTGGTCCACCTACTGATCACTCAACGTCTTCAACTAGCGGTAGGGAAATCAGCTCATAATTTTTTATGTTTCTTTATCATGTACTGAATAGCATATTTTGCCTTTATGTGAGCTTTGCTTATTTGTACCATACAGTAAACCCTTATTATACAGTTTACTGGGATTATGGGTGTGTAATGTACTGTGTGTAATGAAATGGTGTACAGTAAACCTTTGTACTTTTGATATGTATAACACAAGTGTATGATGAGGGTTTACTGTAGTGTAATACGATTTTACAGGTCACTATGTGGTGTTGTCAGGATACCTCATGCCTGAAGGTGGTGGTTCTGCCAACTTAGTGTCAGAATATTTCCCACCAAACAGTTTATCATCAGAGGCCTGCTTCTCCTTTTGGTTCAATGCTGCCTTTGCAAATGGATCACTGACTGTAATATTATTGTGTTTATTGTTCTAACATGTTTGAGTTATACTTCTTGACTCTGATTAGTTCACATGGAAGAATCTGTCTTATATACTTAAGTATTGTACTACTCTCTAATATGTGAAAATACTCACTTCATTTCCAGACTCTCCATTTAACCATTGCTCAGTATGCTTCTTTGTAACCAATAATATAATCCTACATTAACAGTATTACCACAAATATAACATTACTACATGAAGAATATATGAATTGTATAGATTATTAAAAATAGGATTGAATAATTGTATACTGTAGTTAAAATGCAAAGAATGATATGATCCAAGTTGAGGACTAATGTATAATGGTATATATTGCACTGACAGGTATCTTCTGAGAGGAGTTACAGCTGGCAGACATTGTGGAGACTGAGAGATGGTGTTGATCCTCAATGGCACGCTGCTGAAGTTACTCTAAATCCCAAAGAATCATTCAGGGTGAGGACAGACACGTCATTGGAAAATTATCCAAAATATAGGAATGTGAAATGAGTTATCATTCAGGCTCAGTTTAGACAGTAAAACACTGTATTATACTTATAAGAGAGCACTAAAAACAGTTCCCATTGAATCACACAGCAACAAATCAGGTGCAAGATATTTGTTTTATATCACTGTGGATATTTACCATCTGTATGACAAAAGGTAACCACAGCTCCTTGTACCTATAGTTCGTCATAAGTGGGATGCTGGACCCTCACCCGGACTCGTATATCGCTTTAGATGAACTCTTATATGACCCATGGACACATTGTGTTCAGGGTTATACCATACCTACTGTGGCTGATCCTGTTTTACAAGGTTTGTCATCCCCCATGTATCGCAGTTGCCTCTACACATCTTGTTGACCATACATAGTGGGTAGTGCAGTGTTGCTAAATCTGGAGCAAGTGATTCCTCCAAACTTATCCGAGCAACAGGCCACTATTATTTTTGTTCATCTGGTCCTGTCTCCCAGCATACTTTTAATATATCAAGGTGCTCTGATATATCAAAAGTGTATTATCTCCTTAATATCTCAGTACAGTATATCATCACATCTTTATTATGCTCTGGTTGCACTCTATGTACCAGTCCCCATTTTATTTGTATGTGTCCTTGTATCATTTTAGCTTGGTAATGAATAACAGAAGTCTGGGAAAACATTTGGTTGTCTTCAGTGAGGGGCTGAGTGTAAAATGAAGTGTAACAAGTATTTAGTAGTTTTATATCAAGGGTCTGTTGCACTGTACCAAGCATCCTGTATGGCCTGGTACTAGATTTTACATTACTGAACTGAATTGCATTTTTTCCCACTTTTTTTTTCCACAGCTGAGAACGATATAATATGCCAGTTTGACAGCGACATATGTGCTTGGAACACGGCTGGCAGGTTCATGGTGGGAGTGAACGAATCCATCCATGCTGACCGTGATGGAGGAAACTACTTATACTTAATAGCTAACAGCACTTCAGATACACCAGCCACCATGTCCAGTATCACCTCTCAACCACTGGCAGAAAATCCACAAGCATCTCATGAATACTGCTTCCACTTTTGGTATGGATAATGTTTGTTATTTCTCCTCAAATGTAACTATGATTTCTTTATCTTGCGCCTTTATTATTATTATTAATATTGTTATTATTAATATGATTATTATTATTATTATTATTATTATTATTACTGTATTATTATTATTATTATTATTATTATTAGTATTAGTATTATTATTATTATTATTATTATTATTTACCATTAATATATCCCATTAGGTACTATATGTTTGGTATGAAGACACCTTGGATCACAGTACAACAGGAAACCTTGAGGAACCAATGGGGTACCATGACCACCAAGAAGGATGTGTGGGAACGTGTAACCATGACTGGCATTGTGGACCTCTGGCATGAAGCTAATATTGGCATAAACACTGAGGAGGGTGACTGGAAGGTAATAGAATTATTTATATTTTATCCGTACTGTATTTGTCTTCAGTACCATATTTTATAATTTTGGGTTAATATGTATGGTTCTGCAGTCAGCCATGTTTTTCCTATTATGGTACAGTTTCATTTATACTTTATTACAGTTAACCATAGAGGTGACCATCGACCCAGAAGCTACAGGTGCCATTGCCATCGATGACCTTGAGTCCTGGGTTGGTCCTTGCATGATGTCTTTCATAACGTGTGACTTTGAGACGAGTGGCTGTGGTTGGCACGACGACACCAACCAACCCCTCCAGTGGGTCAGGACTATAGCAGAGGAAGGGGCTCAAAACATGGGCTATGATCACACAACCTTCACACAGATAGGTAAGTGAGTAGCCAATTCCTATGAGAATTTTATTATCATTTGTGCATGCTGGCCCTCCTATCTGTTGCAATGTCAATACCCTCCCTTATGAGGGCCTGTATTCAGTGGGTTGTAGTCAGATTATTCCATCATTCTTGTTTACATTTTCTCAGGACACTACATGTACCCTAAGCTACGAGATGGAGTAAGTGCTGGTCCTGACAAGTCTGGTCTTCTCTTGAGTTCCCAAATAACAGAGGGTGATGGAATTCACTGTCTTGTCTTCTGGTATAATATTGAAGGTAAATCTAATGATGATGGTTTGGTTTTGATATAGTAGGCTTTTAATATTATTTAACATATTTAACTCTTGTCATTTAACACAGATCCAGTAGATGAATTATGCTGTATGGTAATGATTAAAAGAAACCTATGAGCAACTAAGTATAACAAAAATGACATTTGGTATACAGGTTCTGCTACAATGAGTGTATTGAGATTTGAACAAGATGACTCTCAAAGTGTGTTATGGAGTCACACTGCATACCAGGAAATTGCTTGGAGTCGTGGTTATGCAGAAGTCGATATATCCAGCAACTTGAAGGTTAGCTGAAGCTTTGGGGAAAAAAAATTATTACCACATTTGCTTCTCTCTCCAGAATTATATTACATAAATAATAATGGAAGGAAACTAATTGATGTGAATAATGAGAAAAAACTGTGTTTGTACATTTTCATGCTTGGAAGAGTCCTTATAATCACTGGAAATTAGTACAACTATTAAAATGGCATCAGTTATAAAGTTGTGCCTTCATTTTTTGTCTTGGTATTCAGCAACTGGGATTCAAAGTACATTACCCTGAGCTGGATGGAACAAACGTGGTGGTGGACGACATGTACCTGGAAGAAGCAGCGTGTCCCATCAGTCCTGTATCATGTAGCTTTGACACCGGTCTCTGTGGCTGGCGAAACAAGATGCTGCCAGACGTGAAGTGGCTGGTGGGTCGTGGCATCACCAGTAATCCTGATTTGGTGTCTGGTCTCTCTACCGATCACACAACACTGGATGGACTCTATGCATATATAGACTTCACTACTAGCATCTCTGTTTTAGGTTAGTGTATATCAGGAGCTGCCTTGAATGGGCCAAACAGATTTTCTACAGTTTCTGTAGAGTTTATTTACAATTCTCTCTGTAGTTTTTATACATAATTATCATTTATAATAAAATATTTGTAGAACTGTAATGAAGTGTAAAATTGGAGCAAATAGGGAGGTGTCCATTTAGTTTTCTTTAAACATGGCTTAGTAAATATTGCAAATCAGACAAACCTTCCATGAACATTCCATTCTGAGAACACTGTCAGATAATAATTTGTCAGTGTTGTTTCATTCTTCCTGGAACAATCTATATCCTGTATTAGTCACAACAAGACAACTGTATTGCAGATGAGACGACAACACTCTCTAGTGAAGTGATGCTTCCTCAGGGACCCTCGTGCTTTACCTTCTGGTACATCAAGTACGGAGAAAGTGAATTGTCGGGGACACTTAAAGTCCAGTTGGTGAGCCTGAGAACTTTTTGTTATTTATAATTGCATGTAATTGGTTCGAGGTGCTACTCAGTGGAAAAAATAAATAAACTCAGGTTGTATTTGGTTGTATCTGCCATTGAAGACCTCCAAATGATTTTCCATGCTTCTTACCAGTAACCCATTACCGTAAAACAACCTAGCTTCGGACATTTTTTACATGTTTTAGTGAATAAGTCTGTTAATAATGGTGCAATTTTATTCCTGTTGGTGTCATGTGGTAGCCAGGGAGAGTACCTACTGAATCCATATAACAAAAAAAATTGAGCATGATAAATTCGTGCTTTTTTTTTTTGTTCATTTTCAAGTGTCCGAAGTTGGGCAGAAATTTCCTAACTTCGGGCAGCTCATTCCCAACTTCGGACAGGATTGTATTTTCCCTTTAAACATGAGAATGGTTAACAGCATCGATCTCTGGGCATGCTGGCCAAACCTCTGACACATGAGGAGTTTTAATAAAATCTAAACAAAATTTGCCTCATTCATGGCCCAAGTTATACATATTTAAAGAGATATATCCAAAAATAGCTTCTTTTTTAAGGATATAATTGGAATCAAAATAAGTTGGATCATATCACATTGTAGTGAGATATTCTTGGCATAGATCTAACTAAGAACTATTCAAAAACTTTTCTAGCCAAAAAAAAAAAAAAAAAAAAATGCATTGCGTATACACAAAAGGTTTACATCTACATCAAAAATTATCCTTTGCTTGCGGTCAAGTACCGGTACCGTATTAATTTGTCTGTCCGAAGTTAGGACTTTTTTCTTTAAAAAATAGAAATATTCATTAAAAAAATCATAACACAGTTATGCATGCATATTCAGTATTTTAAATTTGTTTACTGCCCAGTACTTACAGAGAGTGTCCACGTATAATCGTACCATTCACGTTCTTACAATTGAAACTCTGTTCTGTGTGAACAAAGTTTTGCAGGGTTTGAAAATGCAGACTTTTTTTCCATTGCATTTGTCGAATATTTTCACCCACACATATTCAAGCTATTGTAATAGAATTTATACATAATAGTCTTTGAACATTCCCCTAACTAACACCATCATTATTTTTTGCAAATATAGCACTCTCATCCAGTACAGTTGAATTATTACATTTTTTCCCGAAATGTCCGAAGTTATGGCGCAGTCCGAAATTAGGGTGTTTTACGGTACCACACATTCTGAAAACATTGAATGATCGTGTGTCAGTTAAAAAGTGTTAGATATGTTTGTGTTAACTTGGGGTCCTATTGTAGATGTAATGAGGAGTATTCTGTGTGTGATAGGTTGTGGAGGAGGAAGGACAGTCAATCAGTGACCTCCTTGACTTGGATCCAAATGTCAACGTGAAGAAGTGGACCTTTGCCTCGGTAAGTATTTCATTATCTGTGTTCTGTTTTTAGGGGCAGTTTCACAGTTTGTAGGGGTATGTAAGCACCCAAATGAAAGAAGCTGAATGGTGAAAATGACTACTAAATTATTAGAGGAATTTGGTTGCTAAACTACTGTATGCAATGATCAAAATAATAGAAATGCTTGATAGATTTTGTAGATGTGGTTACTGAGCCTTTTAGAAATAATGAAGAGTGATAAGTGTGATTGGGGAGGAACCTAACAAGCAAAAATGAGTGAGAAATTGACCCTTACTGATGGTTGGCATCCAAAGCTGTATTCCTAGTCATATGCAAAGGACTTAATGACTTAAAATTTCCCTTGTTTATGGGTCTTTACTGTAATATAGAGAATTACTATACTTTCATATAGTATCCACATATCATCATCCAAATTGCTAACTCTGTAATGTATAGTAAGCATGTGAATGTAATGCAAATTCTTATGTAAACAGGTAGTTGAAATAATGTCTACAGCATTTTTGGGTAAATCCAGTTACCCTGCTCTTAGTAGTTACAATATACAGTAATATACAGTATATTGTACAGTATTTTACCTACAATTTCAGGTGAATATCAGGAGGCAGGATAAAAGTTTCTACATAATGTTTGCTGCCATGAGAGCATTGCCAGACCAGTTTATTGGTATAGATGATGTGGACCTGTATCCTTCAGACTGTACTGAGCTGCCCACCACACCATCACCTCCAACACATTACAGTAAGAACTTAACACATTACTCACAAATACCTCAAATATACTGCCTGTGCTGCTTTCCTTTAATGTGTTTAATCAATCACTCTATTCCTTCAGATAGTTTACTGTAATTTTTTGTTTTCAGTTGATGATTCAAAATCATAAAAATGTGGCATTGGCATCTGTGCAGTACACATCGGTCTCATATAGAATGTGTTCACATAGAACGATTCTTGTATAGAACAAGCGACCAAAATATTAGCTTAAAATTATTTTACAAAACGATTGTATCCATATAGAACGGGTGGCGAAAATAAGTTAAGCAAATCCGAGGAGTTCTTATACAAAACGAGCGAAATCATAATGAACGTGTCAGGAACTGACATCACTGGCGTCTGTACAGTGTGGGTGAGTGTGTTGCCACCACTTCTCCCGCTCCTTCCCCCTTCCTAGTGTTGCCAGGTGCAAGGAAATTTCTCTGTTTTAGGGAATTTTGAAATCCACACAGGGAAATTATATAAAGATTGTTCAAAAGTAAACAGGCAAAGTCTTACCAGAAGAAATACCAAAGAGACCGTCAATGTTCAAGAGTAAACAGGGAATTATTGAGGCATAAAGGGAAATTCTAAAGTTGAAGTTAGGGAAATTTCGTGTTTGACTCGGTCTTTTTTAGTGATTACGAGTTAACCACCAGCTTCAACGCTCAGTCATGCCAGGTCGTGCATTTACAAAACGGAAGGCCATATCCTTTGATATAAAGAAGGAAGTTATTTCTCGGAAAGAGAAAGGAGAAGGAAACACCAGCGTATGGTTAATAAAAGAAAACAAACGATGATCACACGCTTTCTCCCCCCCTACCACCTCCACCACCACGGATGCCGCCGACTCGTCTCAGTCACATGAGTCGCCTGCGAAAACCTTAATACGAATTGTAAAATGCATTTTACATACATCCCTGTACAGAAAAACCTTGAAAAGTATTTTATGTTAATTTCAGGGACAATTTTGGTGATTGATCGACCAATTGTAATTTTCCCCATAGGTTACGTGTATCACATAGAACGATTTCACATAAAACGACGTCTTCTATCGACCTATTGGACGTTCTATACGAGACTGAGGTGTATTGATCTCTCTGACTATCCATGATACACATAAAAATATTGAATGGCTTCAACATCATAATTATTTGATTGATCATAATTACACAAAACATTGACAGCTTTCAATCTAAGTCTCACAAATGCAGGTGATAGTACTACACAGATGCCATATTTACCAACTTGGTCATCAGTTATTATAAAAAATAATACCAATATAATATAGTGAAGTAACCATCTATGTAATGCACACTAGGTTTGTATACTGTACTCTTGTTTCCCTCAGTTACTTGTGACTTTGAGTCAGAGGATATTTGTGGGTTCATGCAGAGTATCAATGACATCTTTGACTGGACCCGAGGAACCAGACTGGACCACTCAACACTTCTTCCAGATCACACTACAGGTCTTGATGCAGGTACAATTGTAGACAGTGTACAATATATTTTAACCGTTGCTTTTAGCTAAGTGTTAGTACTGATATGTTGTGCTTCCCTTACCTGGATATTACATGTATATTGACTATTAGTGTCTTGATTTCAACAGTTATTTTTAGCTGTGTAAATAAGTAATGTTATGTTTCTTTAACCAGGACACTACATGTATATCAACCCTAGAAACCACAACATTGGAGCATATGCAAGTCTGGTGTCACCTCTTGTTAGTGAATTGCCTGAGGCGTGTTTGGCTTTGGCCTATTTCATTTCTAAGGATGTCGGTCAGATTCAAGTTTGGCTACACTCGGAGAGCACAGAACCCACTCTACTTGCTTCCCTCTCTGCTCCCTTTTACTTATGGACTACACTAAGGTTAGCTTTTCATATCTTGTACATACAGTATTTATTTTTTATAGTTGAAAGTAATGTAATGCTTCTATTCCATGAGGTAGCTAATTACTTTGACTATTTATTTGAAGCATGAAGTGTAGTACGCTCATATACAGTAGTACACATAATGACAATAATATATGCAGTCATTTTATAATATGGGGCATAATATTTTTTTGTACAGTCAATAAAAGATATCTGCCAGGAAGGATCCAGTATGTTTTGAAGAGAACACTACAGCATCTTGTTATTTTAGTAGTGGAATTGATACCCTAGCTATATACAATATTTGCTGAATGCTTTTATCTGTGGTATTGAAAAGAATCAGGCAATGGGTGGCCAAATGCTGTGCTGTACATTTATTTCCTAACATATTTTCACCTCAGATTGTCAGTGATGGCTGCAGGAGTGTGGCAGGTGGAAGTGAAAGGTTTCTTGGAGCTTCACAATGGCTTTATGGGCATTGATGACTTCACTCTAGTACCGGGTCCATGTCCTGACAGAGTGTCCTGTGACTTTGAGGATGGAAACTGTCTCTGGCAAAATGTTGAAGATGCCAAATGGGTCAATGGTAAGCACAGGGTCTTATTCTGCTATTGATTCTTTCTCAGTGAATTGTGTTTTGCTCTGTACAGTACACCCAGGAGAGTAGATAATTGGACTACCATACCTGTTGTTGTTGTTGATGTTCTCCCGGGGCAGAATGGCCTCCTGCCCCACAGACCCCTGGTACACTCTGGTCGCAGTGAAAAAACAAATTAAAATAAAGGAGGGGCTGGCCCTATATGCCTGGGCTACCGAAGCACATCCCAAGGAAATGGGACCAGAGCTTACTGGACCAGGGAGTCTGGGGGCCTCCAACCGCCAGGGAGATTGAGGGGAAGGCTTTGATCCCACAGCCAGTGCTGTGGGCCCAAGTCCACGTTACCACAAGAGCTACAAGTGGGGCCGTACCTTCCATGAAACCAGCCCTGAAGGGACCATAAGGGGGAGGGAGTTTAGACTGCTGCATGCAAAGGGATAATGCACCCCCGTGTGCTGGCGGTCCACACAGCAGTGAAAAAAAAAAAAAAGGCCTCCGGTTGCAGTACACCTCACGTAGATTTATAATCCGTGTGGGCAGATCTCGTCATATCCACTAGAAAGTGACCAGATCCTACAACAATCTTTATTCTAGCCCTGTGGGGGATAACTAATATTCACAGAGAATAAAGTCAGCCCCACTGGGCCCTACCATCCTGTAATCCCCCAAGCTCTTAGCATCACATATAGTATAATGGCCACTAAGATTACCACACCATATTAGATTTTTGTTACCCTAACCGATTCTTGTATTTCTTTACAGGTCGTGTGATGGATGACCCAAACCAGTCTGTGGGGTTGGCTTACGCTCCTCCCTTTGACCACACCACAGGGACACCATATGGTCATTACTTATACTTTTACGACCCTGCTGATAAGGAAGACTCTGCCACCATGCTGTCCGAGTTGGTCACCATTGAAAAGGATTCTTGCTTTTCATTCTGGGTGCACATGTTTGGGGATAAGGTTAGCTTACTAACTCTTCAGGATGATACATTTAAAAGGGTGTAAAAACTTTCATTTTAATAGTAATTGGGAGTATTGTTCTAGCAACGTATTTTAATTATGTATTTGGCTGGAGAGGCATCAATATTGTAAGAAAATAAAAGATTGAGTAACAAGCACAGTATAGTTTACATAGATTTTTACATTAATGTGTATCATATCACTAGGTTGGAAAGTTGGAACTGATGAGCATTGAGTCTGCTGAGGCAACTACACTTACATCTCTGGAAGGATCACAAGGATTTCATTGGCAACATGTTCAGGTTGGTGACATGATATTGTTGTACTTTTTAAAGCAATGAACTAAGGGATTGATTATTCCTCCAACTTTTGTAGCACTGAGAGATGAATCAGTTGCTTCCAAATTGCCAAGATCATTCAGCTGTGAAAGAATAGGAATGTGAAATTGAATCCCACAAACATCTCTCAGGTTCCGGTACGAGACTCACCCAAGCAATGGCTGGCGTTCTCGGTGAAAGGTGTGCTGGGTCAGACCAATGTTGTGGCTCTGGATGACATCGAGTTGTACACGGGTCCCTGCCTCACCAACGCTACCCTCCCTGACTTCAACTGCCAATTGGGCAACACCATTCCTTATTACCAGGTGCTCATTTATTTTGTAAGAGTATCTTGTTTTTATCAGAAAAAAAAAAATAGAACATAGGGAACTTTATGTATTGGCAGTGGCAATATCGTAACCAATGAGGTCGAGGATTGCTACTGTGCTTAACTGCTGTCAGTATTGGGAAAAGCAAAAACCTCGGTGACCTACCCCTCTCCAGGAAGGGTAGGTAAGCCTTACCCCGCCTCCAAGCGGTGACCTCGGGGGTACACCTCCTTTTTTTATCTAGTTTTTATCCATTCAGGAGGTGGAGCCAAAGGGGAAGGCGGTGTGGGGGTGAGACCTAGCTTCCCCCACATATAGGTTTTAAGGTTTTTATTGTATTTTTATTGTATTTTAGTGTTTTTAAAATTTTAATTTTATGACTGCATGTTTTTATATTTTGTGATAATTTCTTTTAAATTTATGGCCTTGTTTTTAGCTTTTGACAATGCCGATGGCCCGTGTCCCTCCGGGAATGAGCACTGCATTGGCCTTGCCAGCCATCAGTGGCCCCCCAATGGGGGAGTGGACAGATATGGCTACTGGCGGGGGAGGGTCTCCGGGTTACCCTGTAGAGGGAGTGGGGAAGAGGGATTGTATGAGAATGGTAGCTGTGAATGTGAATGGAATGACGGATGGGACCAAGAGGCGAGAGATTGTAGAATGTTTTAAGAAAGGAAGAGTGGATGTGATGGGAGTGACGGAGACACACGTGAAAGGATGTGGAGTGGTTGAGTGTTAGGAAGGAAGGGAGAGTGGACTGTGGGAGGGAATGGAGGGAGGAGTAGTATGGACGGGCATGAATGAAAAGAGTAAAGGAAGAGGGAAGGAAGGGTGTGCGCTGTTGGTGTCTCCGTGGGTGTGGAAGGGAGTGGATGGACATGGGTGGAATGGATCAAGAATAGTATGGATGACGGGAAAGATTGGCTTGGTAAAGTATGCTTGGGTGTGTGCTTATGCACCAGTAAATGAAAAGAGTAAGACGGGGAGAGAGAAGATGAGAGTGTTTTGGGAAGAGTTGAATGCATGTCTGAGAGGAATTGATAATGGAAGGAGAATAGTGATGATGGGAGACATGAATGGAAAGGTGGGAAGTGAGGAAGTGGGGAATATTGTGGGTAAATGGGGTGTAGAAGGAACAAATGAGAATGGTGAGTATCTAGTGGATGTCTGTGCTGAGAGAGGGTTGTTCTTGGCGAACACCTTCTTTCAGCACAATATGATCCACAGGTATACATGGAAGAGAAGGGATGAGAGAGGAGAGCAAAAGAGTTTGATTGATTATGTGGCAGTGGATAAAAGGTTGAGGAAGGATGTGTATGACGCAAAAGTAGTGAGAGGAATGGTCCATTGCTTCGACCATTTTGCGGTGTTGGTGAGGATGAAGGTTAGGGTTAAGTGGGAGTATAGTAGGAGGGATGAAGGGGTGAGGAATAAGAGGGAGGTGGCTAGTGGGAAATTAGATGTAGAAGAGTATAGGGAGGAATATAAGAGGAGGGTGGGTGAGGTGCTGGGGGATGTAAGGATGGGGATAGGGGAGGGAGTGGGAGTGAATGCGGTGTATGAAATGTTTAAGATGATAGTTTTGAGGACAGCAGCAGAGGTAGTAGGATATAAGACACAGAAGAGGGACAAGAAAGGGAGTGCTTGGTGGACAGAAGAAGTGAAAGATGCTGTAGAGGATAAGAGGAAGGCATATCGGAGAACACTACATAGGAATGTGCCGGAAGAAGTGAGAGAGAGATGGAAAAGAGAATATAATGTGTGTAAGAGACAAGTGAAAATGATGGTGAGTGAGAGTAAAAGGAGAGTGGATGAGGAGTTTGGTATGAAGCTGAGTGAAAAGTTTAAAGAGAACAAGAAATTATTCTGGAAGGAAGTTAAAAGAGAAAGAGGAGAAGGAAAGTCTGGTAGTGTGAGAATGAAGAGAGAGGATGGAGTTACTGTGAGTAGAAGTGAGGAAGTGAAAGAAGTGTGGAAGAGGCATTTTGATCGGTTGATGAATGGGGGGATGGGAGGGGAGGCGGTGGTGACATGCATGGGAATGGAGGCAGGTGGTAGACGACAGGATGTACAGGGAGAATTAGGAAGGGAAGAGGTTAGGAAAGCAATAGGAAAGTTGAAGATGGGAAAGGCACCAGGGGTGGATGGGATAACTGCTGAAATGTTAAAGTGTGGGGGGGGAGGTAGTGGTAGAGTGGATGTTGCTTATAAGTACATTGGCCTGGAGGCAGGGAGAGGTGCCAGAGGATTGGAGGAGAGCCATAATTGTACTTTTGTATAAGGGGAAGGGAAGTAAGGATGAGTGTGGTAGCTATAGGGGAATAAGCCTTCTTAGTGTACCGGGGAAGGTTTACGGGAAGGTTCTGACTGAAAGACTGATGGAAGTAACAGGGAATAAAGTTAGTGAGGAGCAGGGAGGATTCAGAAAGGGTAGAGGATGTGTGGACCAAATATTTGCATTAAAATCAATAGTGGAGAAGTATATTGGGAAGGGTAAGAAGTTGTATGCTGCCTTCATGGACTTGGAGAAGGCATACGATAGAGTTGATAGGAAAGCTATGACAGAGGTGTTGAGAATTTATGGAGTTGGGGGGGCCTTTGCTGAAAGGCATTGAGGCTTTTTATGCAGATGCAAAAGCATGTGTACGGGTAGAGGGTGATCTAAGTGAGAGTTTTAATATTAGTGTAGGGCTGAGACAGGGGTGTGTTATGTCACCATGGTTGTTCAATATATATATGGATGGTTGTATGAGAGAGGTGAAAGCCAAAGTGAACGGTCTGGGGGTGAAGTTGAGGCTGAATGAAGCAAACTGGTCCCTGGTGGCAAGTTTGTTTGCGGATGACACTGTGCTGATGGCTGAGAATGAAAGGAATTTACTGAGAGTGGTGGACGAATTTCAGTCTGTGTGTAAACGAAGGAAACTGAAGGTGAATGTGGGTAAAAGTAAAGTGATGGTGTTTGAAAGAGCAGAAACTGAAGTGATTGACTTTGCTACACCTTACAGAGTGGCTGTACCAACTGGGACGAAGTGTGAGATAACTCTGAGGGGCGAGAGGATGGAGGAAGTGAAGGAGTTTAAGTACCTGGGTACAGTTATGTGTAAACATGGAAGTATGGAAGGAGAAATTAGGGAGAGAGCAGTGAAGGGTAGACAGGTCATAGGATCACTGGGGAGGATTATGAAGGGTAGAAGTGTGAGTATGGAAGTGAAAAGGGGACTACGAAATAGTATAATCCTGCCAACACTGACATATGCGTCGGAGACATGGACATGGAGTAGGGCGCATCAGTCTAGAATAGGTGCTGTGGAAATGAGTTACTTGAGAGGAGCATGTGGACTTACTAGATGGGATGGAGAAAGTAATGAGAGTGTATATGAGAGATGTGGTATGAGTGAGAAGGCAATTGGTATTGAGTGTGGAGTGGTTGAGAGAGTGAAACGTAATACATTGAGATGGTATGGACATGTGGAGAGAATGCAAGGCGAGGAATTTGTAAAGGTGTATGGAAGTGAAGTTGTAGGACCTGGTGTGAGAGGCAGACCACCGGTTAGATGGCAGAACAGAGTGGAAGAGTATGTAAAGGAGAGAAACATGAGGGGCAGAGTAGGGCTTGAACAAGTGAGGAGGGAGTGTTGGAACAGGGAGAACTGGAGACACTTCTGCCGTGGCCACCTCCTTGAGGGGAGTTCCCGGAGGGAACGAGGCGTCAGAGCTATAGATAGATATAGATAGATAGATAGATGTATTGTAGATGGTAAGAATAATTTTTTTCTTCTTTTCATTCTTCTTCATATTATTATTATTATTATTGTTATTATTATTATTATTATTATTATTGTTATTATTATTATTACCAATATTATTATTATTATTATTATTATTATTATTATTATTATTATTATTATTATTATTATTATTATTACTACTCATGCATTTAGACCACAAAATATAATACTAATATTTCATAATTTATTGCACCAGGTGTGTGATTACACGCATCAATGTGCATATGGAGAAGATGAACGATGGTGTGCAACTTGTAACTTTGAGGAGGACACGTGTGGCTGGCGCAGTGTGGAGGTCTCTGATGATAATGCTCATTTGTGGTGGCAGAGAAATGGTGAAGAAGGTCAGTTAACACATCTCAACACTCTACATGTGGATAAGAAACAACACCATATGAGGACGAGTCTATATTGCCGACTTTCCAAGACTGTTCCTCCTTGTATGGCGTTGTTCCTTAATTCAATCTAGTTAAAGCATTATCTTATCTCAAGATGTGATGAATTACTATACCTGTTGTGAACCAAAGCTTGTATACTCTATATGAGTTACTTGCAGTCAGTAATCTATTACTATACAGGTATCTGTCTCTCTATTTGATGTACAATCGATAAAAAAATTATCGGCACCCTGGGGTCTGATAAGATGTGAAGCATTCATCTCTGGTTCAGCTGGTAGTGTATCATTTCCCATTAATAATAGTCAGTGTTTCATAATGTCTCGGACTGAAATGGTGCCGATACTCTTTTTATCGATGTTACATATAGACTTCAAATTTCTGTAACTGTTTGGTTGATAAACTGTTCATAGTGACAGTTTTACAGGGTAATAAACACATGAAAAGTATTTGATCTTATAATGGGTGTATTGTTTTAGATGGTGAATATCTTTATGGCCTTTACATGGAGGTGGAAGAAAAACATGGTGTTGTGGAGAACAAACCTCGCTTACTAACACGAGACTTACAGCCGACATACCATGCCTGTACCTTACAACTTCAGTATAAACTTTATGCACCTGAAGCAGCACGTGAGTATTATGGGATTAAAGTGTATCCATTCATTTTTTTAACTAATAATAAAAACATTTCTGAATAAGTGTATTCCTTTGTATACAATAATTAGTTTGGCAGGGTTTATATGGGGGCCTGCCTCTCCATCCCAGAATGGGTCTGTGTTGGATGGTGTCATGTGTTGTGTTGTAATACTTATGTTACTATTTACTTCTTTTTCCAGAACCACAACTGAAAATATACCTTGAACATGGAGGCTCTGACTTGACGACACTATTTTATGCCCAGAATTCCATAGAGGAATGGCAAACCTTGCAACTTCCCCTTGGACGAATTCCTTCTACATACCGTCTGCTGCTAGAGGCTGTGGGCTCAGGAACATCTCAAGAGATAATCACAACGGATGAAATACTTATGAAATATTGTAGTCTTCCAAGTCTATGTGGGGATTTACCTGATGGATACTTAATGTGTGAAAATGGAGTTTGTTATCCAGAGGCAGCCAAATGTGACTACACTGATGACTGTGGTGATTACTCAGATGAATCAAGCTGCAGTAAGTATATATGAAGAACAGGGGATTATATTATGTTGTATTATTCATTGTTTATATACAGGCATGGGCATTTTAATTCCCTTTTAAAGTACAGTACTATAACTATATGAAAGATTATGACCAAGGTAGAAAATGCATTTCCTCTTCAGGAACATAAGATGTACAGTCGTGGTCAATAATAATCATCCACATTCGGTATCTCAAAAAATTTGCTGTCTAATGTTTTCACATTCATACATGATTTTATTGTTTTATGTAGTGCGTAGCTGCTTGTAGTAAATTAGAAGATGGTACCTAACCTATATATTGGAAAGTTTATCAGCTAAGGAACAGAGGGAGGCTGTCAAACTCTTATGTGAGTTACCCCTATATGGATGAGTATTTTTTACCACGACTGTACTTGTGAAACATGAGTTGCCTGTAAATAGATCATCATCAGGACCCTATCCATCTTTTTCAGGAATAGCAACATAAAAGTATTCTTATAATTTAACAGATTACTATCCACTGAGATGCAGCTTTGAGGAAGGTGACGGGTGTAACTGGAAAGTTTCCCCTGATGGATTCACACTGGTGACGGCTCGTGACAACCCCCAGCCACCACACAGAGACCACACTATCAATATTGCTGATGGTCACATGATGACATTTACTGCCACCACTTCAGGCACAGCCATCATCTACAGTCCGGAAATTGAAAGTTCTACGGATTGTCAGGTAAATTCTGTTATTCATTATCTTGTGAGGCCTCAAGATTATTGGGTGAAACTTCGATGGAGACAGTAGAGCTTCAAAGTGTTAGTTGCTTCTTTTCTGCCATACTAGAAGACCATATCCTCTTCACAAATATCACCATCTTATTTCTTTCTTTGTTGTTGTGTGTCCTCAGGTGCGGCTCTACCACGCAGTTGCTGGAAATGAGACAACAAAGCTCTCAGTGTTGATAAGAGATGTGAGGAACCAAAGCGTTATCACAGAGCTCAGTGTCCAGGCACTAACACCGCAGACATTTTACTGGGAGTATCTCAGTCTTGATGTCTCCTCCAGCAACCAGTTTTATGTAGGTTCTTAATTCACAGTGAAATGTTTATTGTATCATGAAAGGGAGATTTATGTTATCATGTTTCCATAGTATTGTACTGTATTGGCAAATTGTCTGATAGATTTTGTTTCTTTCTATTGGTAAAATGTCTGATGCATTGCTCCCACTCTGTAGGAAGGTACTGCCTGCAAAGCTGTAGGCAATACACTAAGGTGTTTGGCTCCCCTTTGGACCCAATTCATTCCTTTTCCTCTCTTTGGCTGTCCCTCCTTTCCTTCTTTTTCCTTCGTTGTCCTTCCTCACTCTCTCCTTCTCCATTGTGGTATAATGTCTTTTTGTCCTTTCAAAGTCTTCTTTCTTTTCCTTTATAATCTTTGTTCTTCCCAGGTTGAGATAGTTGGAGAAGTAATGGACTGGGGATCAGTGAATGTGGATGACATCTCTCTCACTCCTGAGTGTGTAGTTGACTCAACAAGTATCACTCCACCACCAATTACAACCACTGAAGGTCCCTGTGATAACAACATGTTTGCTTGTCAAAACACTGACATGACTTATGCCTGTATATCTAGAGACTTGGTAAGTAAACTGAACATTCTATTCTATATTTTGCTTACAATGATACCTTTCTTTTCTTCCTGTGCCCCGCATCCCTTTTTTTTTCCTTTGTACATATTGTCTCGCCTCGTTGTCTTCTTTTTGTCTTATTTTCCCATTTTCATTCAATTGTATCTCTGTTATAAGGTGTGCGACTTCAGCAGCGACTGTCCACAAGGGGAGGATGAGAGTCAGTGTGGTACCACAACCTTTGAGAGTGACGAGGGTGGCTGGGAGGATCGTAGTACCTCCACATACCACTGGTCACGCATAAAGGCTTCAGAGAGTCAATACCCAGATTGTACTGCACCTGACACAGACCACACCAACCCGGACTCTGGAGAAGGCTACTACATGTGGGCTCCAGCAAAGCTCTCGGGTATCCCAGTTGTATTGGTCACTTTATCCTTATGCTTTTGGAATTTCAGGGAAACAGTACCTTAGAATAATAATAATAATAAAAAAATCAATTACCAGGCCATAGAGGACGTTAGGTACTATAGTGTTACAAGAAAAAAGTCAGATAAAAAGTCACAAGTTCATAAAACTAAATAAAAGTATAACGAAGGAGTAAAGACACATACTGTACACACAACAGGAATTGTTAAAAACAACAATTGGGGCAAAGGTGTTGTCTTAAGAGGAGGGAAGGATTTTGATACTAGCATTACTGGACTTTGTGCTAAACCTGGACAAGGTGCCACCCCAATTAGTCCAGCAAACTGAGGATTTATTGTATACATGTTTTGTGTAGGTGCACCAATGTCAACGGCCGTGATGATGTCCCCTGAAGTTGGTCCTCCTGGACTGGGCTGCACCCTTACTCTCTGGTACAGTTGTCAATGGGATGAACCTTCCCTTAGAATGACTGCATTGATGGCTGGAGATCTTCAGGAGGAACTCAGCTCAGTTGGGTTTGCTTGTTCCTCAATCATTGGTTGGAGGGAAGGTCATCTCTTCATTGGAGAGTACAGTTCACGTGTTTTGGTTAGTGTACAGGGTTTTAGTTTCATGTATTTAGATTTTGTATACCTAGGAAGGTAAAAACTAAAGGCAAGAAGCCCATTTAAATAGAAAGTGGGAGAAATAGAAATCATGGAATAATCATAGATGGTTCAAGAATGTTTTCATCAATTATGGAGAATTATTGGCTTTGAAAACTCATTATTATTATTATTAATATTATTGTTTCATTTTTATGCACAAGTTAGCAGGTATTTTTCTTCATAAACACACAGGTGGAGTTGACGAGCACAAAAGTTTTCTTCACGTCTGTAAATTTTGACATCGTCGTTGATGACATCACCTTTGAAAAATGTTCCCAGACTGAATCACCAACATCAGTAAGTAAACATTAAGGAATATAATAGTGAAGGAATTTGTGTTATGGCAGTTTCCTGGATTGATCATATTTCTTTTCCATTGAGCAATAGGTTTAATATATATGCATAATACTAATTCATATTTTCAGTTAAAGAAAAGCAATCTATTTTGTACAATTTGTAGTAACTTTATATCATAATTTTTCAGTATTGTTCACTCCACCATACTATTACTGTGTATTGAACTGGAGTACTTTATGGTGTCATTTAGTCATCAACATAAAAGCAATGCCAAAATGGTCTGTTAGGATCTATGGATAAATTTACTTTCATTCGTATAGAGGGTTTGACTCGCTAGTTTGTATTGATATATAATAAATCCCCACCAACAGGATGACATAAGATGCACATTCTCCGAGGACTGCCAACTGTACCAGAGTCACAGAGATGATGTGGACTTTGATCTCGTGTATGAACATTCAAGTAAGTGTAGTTAGAATAAATAAAAGAACAGTTTGACTAGGTCATATTGATCCAGGGCATTCATTAGGCAGGAGGTAGGATATTGACATTGCAACAATATAAATCTGATCATGTCATAAAGAGTTGACAAGCATGCATAAGTATAGTGAGTTATTATCATTGAATAAACATTGGCTCAAAGTAACACAGTAACAGATTTTAAGACACATAAAATGCATGTAGACTTCTTGCAGAAGATGCATGTCAGATTCATAGATTAAACATATCAGTAAACCAATAGTCATGAGAGAAACTTTTGTATGATTTATTATTGTATCAGAGGTAAAGCTCTTTTGTCCAAGAGTAAAAGTTAAATATACTGAACAGGCAAATACAACATGTTATAATACTTCTCCCTTACAGACTTCTACATGTATGCAATAGGAGGACAAAGCAACTTGACATACATACTGGAGACCCTGCCACGCTCACCATCTATAGGCATCTGTGTATCCTTCAGGTGAGATTACAATCCATATGCAAGAGGGTGTGTGATGGTCAACTTTGTCTTGTAACCCATGATTTTTTTACCCATGACACTATGAAATATCAGATGACCATAATCAAGCTAAAGGAATTAAAGAGTAACACAGGTAGCAGTAAAGGCTTTTATGTTACCAACTCATTCACTTGAAAAAAAGAAGAAATACTGTACACAGAAAGTTGTAAGAGGCAGCTGAATTTCCCCACCTTTTTTGGTTCAATGGTAAGAGCTTGAACACTGGTAATCCTTGACCAAATGTTCACACTGAGTTTCTGGTTATGACAAGAGCCTTTTGTTGACCATGATTGTCTTGCCATTCTGATACAGTTAAAAGTACAGTAGGATCTCGCATCTAGCAAGTAATTGGTGCCATAAAAACGTTGCTAGATGCGAATTCGCTGGATTAGAATAATTAAACTGATGAGAAAAATTATAATAGGTGAGGTGAATATTGCTCATATTAATTTTTCTTACTTTATTTACACCTATAACATATTTTAATTTCCATTTTAACATACACAAATTGATACACAATATATAAAAAAGAAAAATTAATAAGTGTTAAAAGTGTGTAAGTGCAACGAACGTCCATCTGTGTCTGAGGTGGAGGGACGGACACTGAAGGACGGGTCAAGACTCAACAACCTCTCTCCTCCTCTCTTGTCCACCACCACCCTCCTTTCCTCACCTCACCTCCCCTCCCCTCCTCCCTTGTCCACCACCACCACCACCCTCCTCACCTCCCTCCTCCCTTGTCCACCACCACCACCCTCCTCACCTCCCTTGTCCACCACCCTCCTCACCTCCCTCCTCCCTTGTCCACCACCACCCTCCTCACCTCTCCTCACCTCCCCTCCTCACCTCTGTTGACGCTCTCTCGCCAGCCAAATTGGGAAAATTAATATTCTAATTGATTATCTATATTTTATCTACTTTCATCTAAAATATCGCATGAAATCCATTATGTTGTACACAGAGTTATACACAGCATGAATTAAAGAATGAATATATTATTCATTATTTACCCATGAGTGATGAATGAAGAGCAAGTGCGACGAACTGATATCTGAGACGAAGGGACAAACAAGTGCAGCCCAGGATTCAAGCCAAATTAATTTCCCGGTTACAAGGTCAGAGCCGATCAAGCGAGGTTTATCACGCACGGCACAAAGGCAGAGACAGACTCTAGAGTTTTTTTTAATGTTGGGAAGGATGAAGGAGTGGTTGGTGATGTCATGACAAACATAAAGGCCGCCATGGCCGGTAAATCTGCCGCCCGTGATTTTTTTATTGATTTTTTTACATTTTTCTTGCGTATTTATATCGCTAGATGGGAATTTTGTTCGCTAGATACACATTCGAGTAGAGGTTGTAGGATGTCGTTAGATACAAATTCGCAAGATGAGAACACGCTAGATATGAGATCCCACTGTACATTACTTCATTAAAGGTGGGAAATTAATCTCGACTGAATAAACTATTTTGGTTATTCAATCTGATTTATTAATTGTATTTTCTTGTTTTCTTGTCAAAGGTACTACCTGGATGGTCGTAGTAGCCTTGAAATTGTGTTGAGCCAAGAATTGCAAAATGAAACTGTGTGGTTCACAAATGAAGACAGACTTGACTGGCAGACAATGCACCTTTCACTCCACAGTGCAGAAATCTATCAGGTAACAATTGAAAAATTTGTTAGGCATATAGCAATAGATTACTGTATTCTGATTAAGATTTGTATATAATTTATACTTACAAGAAACACAAAGGGGGGTGGGGGCATTGGACCCATGATCTAGGCCTAATCTAAAGATTATTATAAAACAAATAACTATAAGAAAAGCTTCCTACAGGATTTATTGTGAAAGGAATGCTGGACAAATAGTTTGCTTATTCATTCGCTTTTTAATTACTGTACATTCTTTAACTAACACCAGGCAGGATTATACTGTAATCTGGGGAAAAGCCACCATCCCAAGATTAATTGTAACTTTGTTTCTTCCAGATCCTCTTCATTGTTAGGACAGCTGGACAAGAATCTAGAATAAAACTAGACGATGTAGATATCATGGAAGGAATTTGTCCACCTCAACTCACCTGCTCCTTTGAAGACGTGGTACCTGCCTGTAATTGGAAAACTGAATACACCTTTGGAGCATCACTTCCTTGGAACACGGCCTCTCCAGAGGAATATAGCAGTGGTCCAGGGTTAGTTCTCTACTGAACTACTATACTGTACAGTAGGTCCTTGATATAAGATGATTAAATTTAGCACTAGCCTTTTAACACAGGCTCAGTAAAGAGCTTAGTTGGTATGGTAATGAATGACAGAAGCCTGGGAAAACATTTGGTGGTCCTCAATGAATTATAAGCTTAATATTATCATATAAGGAACTACAACAACAACAACTCCAGCAGTGTGCAACTTGTCAATGGCATACCCCATATAATTTCTTGTAGATAAGAAAATTATTTAAAGATGGTTTATGCTATAAAAATCTTCAAATGTATTTTTTTTTTTTATCTATTCCAGTATTGACCATACCTATGGCAATCCTTATGGTCACTACCTGTACATTTATGTCAGAGATGATCAAGATGGTGAATTTGCACTGATGAAAAGTCCAGAAATTAATACAACAAGTCCAGATGGCGATTGTTTCCAGTTTTGGTTCTACCTCTATTCTATGTCGTGAGTTCTCTTAACTTATTTTATGCTCTTTGTTTTTATTACATGTGAGTCAGCAGTAATAGCACTAAAAATAAAATGTATTTAGGATGGAGTGTAGTGAAGTAAATTTTGATATACTGGTACAGTTTCAAGCTTAGTGCCCATGGACTCATAAAGCTGAAGATTGCAATAAGAAGAGAGAAGGATATAAGAGGGACAACACTCACTTAGTAAAAAGAAGTGTTGAAAGGGATTAACTCGGTACTGAAAGGGCATCAAAATTGTAATATATGAAATAGTTTAGATGAAACTCGGATTTAATACAATTCTCTCTAATAGGCCGACTGAGAATGTAGGTGAGATTGGTGTCCACTTGCTTGTGAACCAGGGTGCCACACTGACTGACCGTATCTGGGAACACACTTACAATTATCGTGACTTATGGCAGTATGGAGAGACAACTATACAGAATGAGAACAATTTTTATGTGAGTTTAGTCAAGTACTGTATTATATATACCAAATGCCTTATCTGACCTGGTAATTATTTTTGCATTATTGTATTGTATTGAATTAACCTTAATGTGTGTGGTTGAGTAGTAGTTGACCTGGGCTTCGATAATGGTGTTGGAACATTAAATAAAAAAAATTAAGCATTATTCTATTTCCTTAGGTGATGATGGAAGGTCTGAGGAAGGGTTCAGAGATAGGATACATTACTTTGGATGACTTCAGTGTGCGTCGAGGAGTTTGTAACCTCCCCGGTTCATGTGACTTTGAGGCCGGACTCTGTGGCTGGATGACCAACTCGGACCAAAGTGGCAACTCTTGGGTGTGGCTCAAGGCTGAGGAAGCATCCAACAACGTGCTAACCGACCACACAACAGAGAGTGGTGTTGGTGAGTCATTGGGATATCTTGCTAGTTGTATGAATTAAGTTTGTAAACTGTATTGAGTTAACTAGATGTAACATGGCTGAAGTGGTGTTGGTGAGTCAGTATACCACATTTACACTAGATTAAGGGTATGGCTTTCATAATGATGTATTCTGATGCTTGAATTTGTTATAATCTTCAGGGCATTATCTCACATTTGACCGAGCGCGCTGTGTGGAAGGACCAACATGCACGGGTGAACTCAGAAGCAGCGACATCACTCCTCAAGACACAACCTATTGCTTCACATTCTACATGAATGCCTATAGCAGTAAAGGTAGAGGACTTAATGTACATTGTAACACACTACCGTAGGGCTTCATTACACAAAATACGATTATTTCATTCCTATAACCCTTGTGTTTAAAGAAGGTTTATTGAACCTGACCACTGCTTTCATCGAGATATTATGTTGCAGAATGGACCAAGTTTTTATCAATATGGTTAATCTAGAATAGGTGCTTTTAGAGACATTTATATATTAATGATTTATGTATATTTCACAAGGGGCAATGTAATCTGTATATCTATGATGACTTTCATGCTTTGCATTTCTAAAATAACATTTCTTTTCTTTCTTCAGAACTCACAAATTCAGTGATATTCAACCTGATTAACATTGAAGAGAACCTACTGGTCTACACGTACCACTTTGAAAATGCATTTGACTACATTTGGATGCAACATCAACAACCACTGAAAGACATCAATTACTTGTTCGAAATTCGCCTGCATTCCAGGATGTCAACAAATTCAGACAATCCCATGGAAGGTATGTAATTTTATTAATTTTGAAGTGATGTCAAATTTTTGTTTTATTTATTTTAACTTTAGTACTTGCATAGATTTATAAACCAACCATACCATGTTTGCAGCCTTCAGTGCTCTAGACATAGTTCCCAAACTCATTGAACTGAAGGAGAGCATTTGTGTGTATTTATAATGCAACCATGAACTGTGTGCTCATGTGCATTTGTAAACTATTATTGTGTGCATTAATAAACCAACCATGAACTGTGTGCTGGTGTGCATATGTAAACCAACCATAAACTATGTGCTTGTGTGCAGCTTTCAGTGCTCTGGATGATCTGGAGTTGAGGCCTGGCAAATGTATATCTGGAGGCACTACTGAACCACCGCCTCTAAGCACACCCAAGCCGGATCAAAAGTTGACGTGTGACTTTGAAGATGGAACAATGTGTGGATGGTCACAGAGCATGTCCGACGGTGGAGACTGGCTTCTGAACACCGGCGATGTGATCAACTCAGATCTTGGACCCCTTGTTGATCACACGACACATCTCTCGTCAGGCAAGTAGTCAGGCAACGTGGTCAATACTGATCTAGGAACCATTGTTGGTTGATTCCTGAGTGGGGTATCATAAACACAGAATAGCATTTTACTTCTTTAACCCTCAATTCTCCATTAGTTCAAGACCTCTACAAAATGACTTTATGTTCCTTCATGTAAAATTCTCATCTTAGTTGAAATTAGACATATGTACAATACAGTACAGGATTACAATTATATTTTTATTTTCAACAGGCCACTTCATTTATGTCAAATCATCTGGTGCCCAAGTAGATATTAAGTTTTACTCAGAAGTGTTACCAATCAATGAAGCTGGTCACTGCCTCTCCTTTGCATACTATATGCATGGATCATCACCACCTAAGCTTCAGCTCTACATAATGGAAGGTATTATTAATATTATTTTCTCATGGTCTTAAATTTTTCTCTTCTTACTTAATATTACATCCAATAACAAAATATAACATGAGTTTACTAATTGGGTTCACTATTCTATCTTTTCTCTCTACTAATACAGTAGTTACTAACTTAGACCCAAACCGTCTTGTAAGGACCAACAGGCATTCAGCTGTTTGATTTCCTTTTTATTCTTGTGTATAATTCCTATGTATTATCTCTGTATCAGTTGATCAGCAGCCAGACATATCAGATATCCCTGACTGGCAACACATGACTGAGGTTGGAGAGACATGGCAGGAGGTTCGTTTGTACATTACACATGAAGAGTTCCAGCAACATGTGGTACTCATTGCTACCACCATTAACACCAGCCCTACACAGGACACTGGACACTCAGCCCTTGATGACTTCCTCCTTACTGATGGAACATGTCATTACCCTGCAGGTACAGTACTCTATTTTTATTTGCTTTGAAGCAGATATATAAGTGGGAATATATACTATAAGTTATCTATAATTTCTATCCTGATACTTTTTCATACAAGATACTGCAGGTATCATAATAATACTCCTTTATAATGTGTACAATTTTTATCCAATTATATCACATTCAGTATTCTTTATGTCACTGGTTTTGCAGAAAACACTTGTGATTTTGAAACATCAGACCTGTGTGAATGGACATCTAACAATGTAGGAGGAGCAGAATGGATCTGGAACTCTGGGACAAATCCACAACTCAACAATGCTCCTGATATTGACCATACATTTGGTAAAGCAAATATTTCAACTATGACTACTACAGTAGTTCAATAAATATATTAAAATATTGTTTAATGCTGTTGACCTCTGTTTTTCATAGGGCTAAGACCTTTTTGTACACAGATTTATTACACATGATACTTTTCACATCATAACTTTTGACTGTACATTATTGCCAATCTGATAACCCCAATGTGTAGTAAGTCTGACTATATTATATTGACAACCTATTTTCCAGGATCATCATATGGACACTATGTCAATGTTGATCACTCATCTAACAGTGACAGTGTCTTCAGTGACCTAACAAGCCCAATATATTCGGATGAGGAAAGAGTGTAAGTACAACGTTATGAATAGAATATTCAGTTGTTTTTTTATCACATTGTAGATTAAACAGTACAATCCAACTCTATTATTTTTGTGTGTGCATAAAAAGCCAGAGCAAAATGCAGTAAAATGATATGCACAGAAAGATTTATGATGATAAAAAGTAGTCTTAACAGTTGAATCGGATAATCGTATGAGACTTGAACAAGACTGGCTGTTATGTCATTTTCCATATTATTACATTACTGAACTGAGTTGTATCTATTTATTTGTCTATTTCTTTGTACCGTCTTAATACCTAATGCCCTGGTATGAACCGTACTACTATACAGAAGTTTTGCAATATTGAATTGAATTATGGTCCATCACTTTTGTTCCATATGGTCATTATTCTAATCATCATCATCAATACCCCATTTCCCTTTTTTCAAGGGGTGGAGAGGCTCTAGCGCCAGTGCAGGACCCCCAACAGACAAGGGGTCTAGCTCCGAGGCTATTGGAGCCTATGGTGGGGTCATAGTTAGAGAGTGAGGTCCTCAACCTTCAGCCCCCACCTTGTATCATAGGGGATACGAGGGTGACTGCACCATCACAATATTGGTGGGCGATGGTGACACCATTTCCCTACTCCATAATATTCTAGTATATCCTGTTTATTGCCTTTATGCATTGTATATGTGGTAACCTGTTGTGGTATTTTCCAGGTGTTTAAGGTTTTATTACTACATGCAAGGTCGTAGTTCCTGGACAGGTTACCTCTCAGTGTATGTCAAGTCACCATCAGTGAATGTTGATGACATCAGTCCTGTGTGGACAATAACTGGACCTCAGGGGGATGAATGGATCTTAGGACAAAAGAAAATGTACTTAGCAAATGACTACAATGTAAGTACTTAATTTATTGCAGAGTATTTTTTATTTATGAAGAAGGAAATTTTATCAAACTATCAGCAGAATCTTAATGATATGTACTGGTAATAAAGCATCTGAAATATAATTTATATTTTAATAGTATTTTTTTGCAACTTTCGTCCATGATATTGCCTGGGTCATACAGTGTGGATGCAGGCTACCAAATGCCATGGGGTCTTACCTCATATAATTTGTTTTTGGTAAAAACTGTTGAATAATATTGCACTATCCTCAATTCACTTTCCCTGCTCCATATTTTAGTTGTTCATACATAATATTTTCTGTAGATTCCACATTGTGTATATGAGGACTCTTCTCCCTCTTATAGTTTGCCTTTATTTAGTTCCATGTGCATATCTCCTTTTTTATGGCCATTTAAATGCCTCATATATCTTAATACTTATCTTGCATTATTGTATTGTATTTCTGGTAGGTTGTATTCAGAGGTAATGTGGGATTGGAAGGAGACAACAGCATCATTTCCTTGGATGACATAGAGATACAAGACAGATACTGTCCAACTGTTGCCTCATGTACATTTGAGGACGGATACTGTGACTGGAGCAACACGAAGGTCGGAGATGACATGGACTGGGAAATGAACCAAGGCCACACTCCAACTGAAAACACTGGTCCATCCTATGACCACACCCTCCAGACACTCCAGGGTACGATGACACAAAGGGCGGTATACAAGAACGTTTGTGGTGTTGATGATGATGTGGTACCAGTACGACGGCTCCATAGACACTCAACAGAGCCATCGTACTGGTGCCACACCATCGTCAACACCACGGATGTTCTTTCATATGGCCCAAACTAACTCTGTAGATCTCTGTTATAACATGATTAAAAACTTGTATTCCCTACTTTATTTTATACTCCATTTGAGTCCATTACTCATTGGAGACCACCAAATGTTTACACTGACAGAATTATTATGTTTGTCCCCAGGCCACTACTTATATGTGGATGCAGCGGTTGGAATATCAAATGCATCCACTGCCATCTTGGAGTCGCCTCTTATACCAGCCGGGGAATACTGCTTCGAGTTTTATTACTACTTGTTTGGCAGAGATATCGGAGGTGAGGATATCATTTGATTATACATACTGTAATTCTTGTGGCCGTATAAACAAAGTCATGGGTCTGTGTCACGGTGCTAAGATTTAAATAGTATGCTACACTTGTTTCCTTCATTTCACAACACAGTTAAAAGGATACCACATTGTCAACTAATAAAAAGGCTAATGATTCCTCCATCTCTGCCATGAAACAGGCAACTTCAGTTTTTGGCCATTTTTTTCCCCCTTTTTTTCATTGTTATATCTATCTATCTATAGCTCCGACGCCTCACTTCCTCCGGGAACTCCCACCGAGGGGGTGGCCACGGCAGAAGAGTCTCCAGTTTTCCCTGTTCCAGCACTCCCTCCTCACTTGCTCCATCCCCCCTCCCCCCCTCACACTTCTCTCTCTCACATACTCTTCCACTCTGTTCTGCCATCTAACCCGAGGTCTACCTCTCACACCAGGTCCCACAACTTCACTATCGTACACCTTCTTTACGAACTCCACACTTTGCATTCTCTCTACATGTCCAAACCATCTCAGTGTATTACGCTTCACTCTCTCAACCACTCCACACTCAATACCAATTGCCTTTTCACTCATACCACATCTCTCATACACACTCTCATTACTTTCTCCATCCCACCTAGTAAGTCCACATGCTCCTCTCAAGTAACTCATTTCCATAGCGCCTATACTCGACTGATGAGCCCTACTCCATGTCCCTGTCTCCGATTCATATGTCAGTGTTGGCAGGATTATACTATTTCTCAGTCCCTTTTTCACTTCCATACTCACACTCCTACCCTTCATAATCCTCCCCAGTGCACCTATGACCTGCCTGCCCCTCACTGCTCTCTCCCTGATTTCTCCTTCCTTACTTCCATGTTTACACAGAACTGTTCCCAGATACTTGAATTCCCTCACCTCTTCCATCCTCTCACCCCCTAAGGTTATCTCACATTTCGTCCCAGTTGTTACAGCAACTTTATAGGGTGTAGCAAAGTCAATTACTGTACTTCTGTTTTGGTCCTCTCAAATACCATCACCTTACTCTTACCAACATTCACCTTCAGTTATCTTCGTTTACACACAGACTGAAACTCATCCACCACCCCCTGTAACTCCCTTTCACTCTCAGCCATCAACACATTGTCATCCGCAAATAAACTTGCCACCAAGGACCAATTTGCTTCATTCAGCCTCAATTTCACCCCCAGGCCATTCACTTTGGCTTTCATCTCTCTCATACAACCATCCATATATATATTGAACAGCCATGGTGACATAACACATCCCTGTCTCAGCCCTACACCAATATTAAAACTCTCACTTAGATCACTCTCTACCCGTACACATGCTTTTGCCTCTGCATAAAAAGCCTCAATGCCTTTCAGCAAAGGCCCCCCAACACCATAAATTCTCAACACCTCTGACATAGCTTTCCTATCAACTCTATCATATGCCTTCTCCAAGTCCATGAAGGCAGCATACAACTTTCTACCCTTCCCAATATATTTCTCCACTATTGATTTTAATGCAAATATTTGGTCCACACATCCTCTACCTTTTCTGAACCCTCCCTGCTCCTCACTAACTTTATTCTCTGTTACTTCAATCAGCCTTTCAGTAAGAACCTTCCCATACACTTTCCCCGGTACACTAAGGAGGCTTATTCCCCTATAGCTACCACACTCCTCCTTACTCCCCTTCCCCTTATACAAAGGTACAATTATGACTCTCCTCCAATCCTTTGGCACCTCTCCCTGCCTCCAAGCCAATGTGCATATAAGTAACATCCACTCCACCACTACCTCCCCACCACACTATAACATTTCAGCAGTTATCCCATCCACCCCCGGTGCCTTTCCCATCTTCAACTTTCCTATTGCTTTCCTAACCTCTTCCCTTCCCTGTACATCCTGTCGTCAACCACCTGCCTCCATCCCCATGCATGTCACCACCGCCTCCCCTACTGTCCCCCCATTCATCAGACCATCAAAATGTCTCTTCCACACTTCTTTCACTTCCCCACTTCCATTCACAGTAACTCCATCCTCTCTCTTCATTCTCAGGCTACCAGACTTTCCTTCTCCTCTTTCTCTCTCCACCTCCTTTCAGAATAATTTCTTGTTCTCTTTAAACTTTTCACTCAGTTTCCTACCAAACTCCTCATCTACTCTCCTTTTACTCTCACTCATCATCCTTTTCACTTGTCTCTTACATACATTATATTCTCTCTTCCATCTCTCTCTCTCACTTCTTCCGGCACATTCCTCTGTAATGTTCTCCTATATGCCTTCCTTTTCTTCTCTACGGCATCTTTCACTTCTTCTGACCACCAAGCACTCCCTTTCTTGCCCCTCTTCTGTGTCTTGTATCCCACTACCTCTGCTGCTGTCCTTAATACTATTGTCTTAAACATTTCATACACAGCATTCACTCCAACTCCCTCCCCTATCCCCATCCTTGCATCCCCCAGCACCTCACCTACCCTCCTCTTATATTCCTCCCTATACTCTGCTACATCTAATTTCCCATTAGCCACCTCCCTCTTGTTCCTCACCCCTTTATCCTTCCTACTATATTCCCACTTAACCCTAACCTTCATCCCTACCAACACCGCAAAATAGTCAGAGCAATGGACCATTCCTCTCACCACTTTTGCATCGTACACATCCTTCCTCAACCTTTTATCCACTACCACATAATCAATCAAACTCTTTTGCTCTCCTCTCTCATCCCTTCTCCTCCATGTATACCTGTGGATCATCTTGTGCTGAAAGATATAGCACCATCGTATAACCTCGCAGTTATTACTTTTTCTTGAATTAAGTATCAGTTGATGTTCATATTGAATTAGAGAGGTGTTTCTTTTACAGAGTTACAAACTGTTTCTGTCACAGGTTACATGTCCTGTTGTCTTTCAGGATTGGCTGTTGAGGTGGTGAAGAATAAAAGTACAACTGTTGTATCCCAGATGTTTGGCAGTAAGGGTCCTGAATGGAAATTGGTCAGTGACAAACACCATTTAGAATGTTGAAGTCAGTATAGCCTATGATATACGAGTTAATGCAAACAGGGATTGAGTGTAGTTTACCCATGAAGGGATAGAAATCATGCTTCAGCTAAGATGGATTACCAGAGTAGTAGAAGATGAGAGAGAAAAAAAAGTCTTTGTACTCAACTGTAAATTTAACAGGATGGTAACGAGAGCCTCCTCCCATTTCTTTTGCCACAGATCCTAAACTCACTAAATCTAATCTTGGTCCTAACCCAAAGTATCTACAATATATAATATGTTAGGGCTGAACAATTCTACATTTTTCCTTTACCAAGTTTAAGTAGCATATTATAATTAATCTTGAACAACAGCTGATGTTTGGATATGATAATACTTATACCAACCAGCAAGCAGTTGAAAAAATGTCAGTAAAACCGCTCCTCTCTATCCACTAGTTAAGTTGCCATTCCCCATGGCATAATAATGATGTCCTTGTTCTCAGGCTTAAGGGATCCTATGATCGTATATGAGACCCTGGTGACTTTTGATTCCTCTTGACTATATCTTGAAACAATCTCCTTTGACATAGGTTGTGTTTCATGCCACTGTTTGAAGGACTTGCTAACTTCCAATTTTCTGACTACGTCACAGGGATCCTTAAAATTTTCCCGGCGTATGAGCCATATTGTGCTGTAGATGTATGATTTTGTTAACTCACTAGGTATCCCTTGCATCTCTTTCCGCCATTAGAGAGAATGTTATGTACTTTTATTTTTTTTTTCTTGTACTTGCAGCATAAAATATCACTGGTTGAGGATATGGATTTCAAAATTAGATTGAAAGCTAAACTGGGAAATGGTGTGGAAGGAGATATTGCCATTGATGACACTTGGACCGCAGATGATATCTGCTATAATAATCCAGACAAGGTGAAAATAGATGGTGATGTTTTGTATATATATAATTGCAGTGGTAGATTATTATGGTTTGAATATTAATGTAAAACATAGTTATCCAGATACTACCCAGTTACTTAAAATTTTTAAGTAGAAGTAGATTTGTTTCATCATTGTCTATCCATACCACTGTTTGAACTTCTCTTGTATAATGTAACTAAGTTTGTTGTATTGAAGTCAAGATTATTTATGACTTGAGACACTGGGAATCATTTCATGCTAAGTTGAGTTTTATTGTTCCAGCTCTGGACAAAGTACTGTAATTACAGTACAGTATAGCAAATATATAACATATTAATTTATTTATAAATATTCTTAAATTGTATGTCCTTGCAGTATATATGCATGGATGGCACTGAGATTGAATCGACCCAAGTGTGTGACTTTGAAGTGAATTGCCCGGATAAAGATGATGAAATGATATGTGGGGACTGTAATTTTGAGTTTGGTAAGTGTATACTGTACTGTACTGATAAATATATTTTTTCATACCAATATCTTATACTGTACAATTTAACAACACCTGTGTGAGTTATTCCTTCCTTCAAGATGAGTGATGCCAATTACATGTAGTCACGACGTCGGCCTGGTATATCAACAACCCAGACACAAACAGAGGGCTTGAAATCCTTTCCCAAACAGACAACCTCATTACATTAGACAACACTCATCAACACACTCATATCACTCACCAAGCCCTCTTCCAACCATCCTCTCCTGATAACACCTTCTGCTCTGTCAATCTCGCCCCCAGAACATCATGGAGGGTGGTCAGAATCCTTGGATCTGACCACCTCCCAATCATAATCACCACAAAGACAAGAATCATCCCAACTGGCCACAGACACACATACACAAACTACAAAAGTGCCAACTGGGAAGCCTTCACTACTGAAACAGAACAACTTTTTGAAACACTGAATAGTACATCCATCACAAACATCAACAATGCTGTACAAAAATTTAATACAATTATACAAAACACAGAAAAACAACACATCCCTAGAGGCAACAGAAAAAAACACAACCCCAACTTTACAACAGAAATTCAAGACCTCATCAGACAACGAGACACACTTAAACACACATCCCAACTCCTCTTATACAACACATTGTACACCAAATACAACAATTAAATACACAAATGAACAACAAAGTATAGAAAAGAAAATACTAAATTGGCAAAGGTTTGTCAACACGCAAGTAGGGAAGGTGGCCAAGTGGTTAGTGTTCTGGACTCGTAACCTATAGGTCGGGAGATTGAATACTCTCAGGTGAGGGCCTGAGAATATTCACTTTTCCGATTTGAGTTTCAGGCACTAACTATAAGGCCACCGAACGTCGTAAAACACCCTCGCTGGTACCATAACAACTGCAGTATTTGGGAATTACCTTCACTTCCCTCCCTCTGTGGCTGGGTACCCGTTCGAAAGTCGTGACGTGTGTGTGTGTGTGTGTGTGTGTGTGAGTATCATATGACCTGGGCCACGGTAACAGGCCTGATGAAGCCTATGTCCAGTGTCGGATTATATATAAAAAAATAAAATCTCGCCTAAACTAACGAAGGTGTAAAAATGTAGGAAGATAAGAATTAGTTTGAGTGTTCCTTTCTACATATGTTGAAAATTAGAAAACATTATACATTTTTTAGCTGTCCTTGTAGCCTTTGATAATCTTAATGAATTGTCATTATAATTATCATCATCATAATCCCACATCCCTTTTATGGTGATAGCAAAGTGAATAGCTTGAAGTACTGCTGACCAAATGGACATCAGATTGGGTCCATTTCAAATACAGTACTGCCCCCAATTTTGCATGATTCAGTTTTGTGATACACCAATTTTGCGACCTTTGCTAGAAAAAATACAAAAATTATGAAAATCGAATTTTACTTTGTATAACGAATTTTGTGTTTCTACACTAGTTTTCAGGGGGGAGGGGGGTAGGGATGTGACAGCCTGAGCTGCCCGACCAAGCTGTATTCTTGTGCCGTTGCTCGCTATTGTTTTTGTTTTCCCACCGCCCCGTACTCTTACGAACTTGTGTTCGTGATCGCATTACTGTCGCCGTGATAAGCCACAACCAGTCCCAGAAACTGAGGAAATTTCTAGGCATAATCTGGTCGACACTGTAAAGGACACGATTAAAGCCTATGACACTGATCATCTGTATGTGGAAGAATTCTGCCATAACATTTGACAGATTGATTCGATGTTATGATGATAAACACAGGGATGATGTGAACAGAAGGACCCAGGCATTAATCACATGCTTTGTGAAGACCCCCGTACCAGCCCAACCAACCATCTGTGACACAGCAACTGACACTGATGATCAGGCTACAGAGTAGGACGGTACACATGTCAATGCTAATTTAAAACTAATTTCTGGAGGACAGTGATACTTTCTTTATACTTTTTTTTATTGAATGATATATTATTATGTGTATTGTATGTGTGTACAAATATATAAGAAAAAAAGACTAATGAAGTAATGAATGATTGGTCCGTCAGCAAAGAGATGTCCATTTATATACAATTTTACCCATAAGATTAATTGTTTCAATTTTGTGATTTCGACTTTTGCAGCTCACACTGTCTCCTATTGGTTGTAATTTGGAGGGAGTACTGTAATTGGGTTTTTTCAAGGTGATCTGATCGTTCTCATTGTTCTTCAAAGTATCGTGGTACTATTTTTTCATTATTGAATTGATTACAATATTTATTTTACATCAGGTTGGTGTGGATGGTACTGTGAAATGAACAATGACTATGTCTGGGCAAGGGGACACAACTTGAGCAACCCCTCTAACCTGGGTACCGTACTTGATCACACTCTGGGCTCTGATAAGGGATACTACCTCTACATTGACCAGCAACCCAGTGAACAATCAGGACCTGCAATCATGTCCACATTCTTACACCACAATGCATACTACCAGTGCATCATGGAAGTATGGTATGTGTGAATATTATCATGTTATCGGTAGTGAGAGATATACTTTCCAATAAGTGAGAATTGTTTCATGTTCTTGGTAGTATGGTTTGGTATGTTATCGGTATGGATGGAAATTTATCATGTTATTGGTAAATTCATGATCCTCTCTATTTCTACCAAAGTTTTTCACAACTTGGTACTTATCTGCAACTTATAAGCACAGAAGGGTATTATTGCATTTTTGCCAGGATAATATAACAAAGCAAAACATATAATAGTTTGTTTGTGCATATTTATCTAGGTACCGTGAGAACACCAAAGGAACAGCAGGAAAGCACATGAGGTTGAGTGTGGGTGTGGAGAGAGAAGGTGAAGTTACCCCACTGCATTATCTCACTGATGATGCCAACAATGAGTGGAAAAAGGCCAGCATCAGGATTATGGGTCAGTAACATCACCTCTAGTTGGTGTTTTTTTAACTGGTAAATAATAATACTATTCATCATAATTAAGAAAATAATAATAATAATAATAATACTGAATGTAGCAATATTGGCTGGAGAATGGTGAACAAAGGATGGAGGTTGAGAGAAACATGTACATTGCTGCTACGATACACCTTTCATCATAATATATAGCATAACAATATCTTTCTTTACATGTGACAGACTGGTGGGGAGTGTTTACAATGAAGGTTTCTGGAGAGACAACTGGTGCACCTTCTGATTTTACCTTGGATGACATAACCTTCACTAGTTGTAATGTGCCCACTGGACCTGAAGTTTGTCCAGAGTACTACTTCAAGTGTACACAAACAAGTGAGTGATTACTGTACCATCATCACATTTGAAACAGTAAAGAAATAAAGTTTTGATGAGGAGGATATTAATGACAAGTTCTTATATACCATCAGGTTTATGTATTGCTGAAGAATTCCTGTGCGATAACACCAATGACTGTGGTGACTGGACTGATGAACATAATTGTGATGGATACCTGCCCATGTGCACTTATGAAGATGGTGAAGAGTGTGATTGGAGCCAGGAACAAGAGCAGGATGACATTGGTTGGTGTCTAGTAGATATTACAATTAGCCATTTTTTTCAACAGTCCTTAAATAAATACTGTATCTAAAAAGAGTGGTGCAATATTTGTAAAAAACTACTTCAGTTGTCTCAGAATGGTATGCACCTGTTTAGTTCATGGTGTTCATGGTATCACATCAATATTTTGATGTGTGCTGCTTTTCCAGACTGGTTGTATGGTTCTGGTCCGACACCTACTGGGGCCACCACCTACCTGACTGGTCCTCCTGTTGACCACACAACCCGCCTCACATCAGGGCATTACATGTACATAACAAGTCAAGTCACACGCACTGAGGTGGAGAAAATATCCAAGACTAAATACAGAGCTTGGATTGTTAGTCCAGTGTTGAAAAAAGATCCTCACACTTACTCTCCATGTCAGCTCCGTTTCCACTTCTACATGTATGGAGTCAACATCGAAGAATTGAATGTTTACACAAGAACTGAAATTTATGGCGACAATGTCCTTTCATTCACAAGGAAGGGAGAACAGGGACAATACTGGGATCGTGTTATTGTTACCTCTACATCAGAAACACTCTTTCAGTTTATAATAGAAGGAGTCACAAATAATATTGACTTAGCAGATATTGCCATTGACGACATATCATTCAGTCCGTCATGTATACAGGAGAATGCCTCCCTACCTGAGGGTGGCACGCCCCTGCCTCCAATCAATCCTTGTGACTCTGAACAGTTTTATTGTGATACAGGATACGAATGCATATCTCAGGGTCAGGTTTGTGACTGGATAGATGACTGCCCCAACAAGGCAGATGAAGTTAATTGTGGCGCATGTTCATTTGAGTTTGGGCTGTGTAAGTGGACTGATGTAAGTACGGGAATATACTCCTGGAGACGTATTATTTCAAGTGAATACAGCCAGTTTAATCACCCATCAGTTGATCACACTTACCAACTTTCTGATGGACATTATGTGTATGTTGAGAGTGGTATTGGCATCACTGGTCGGACAGCTGTGTTGCAGAGTCCACCTTTACTTCACACTTCAGGATACTATTGTGAGCTGCACCTTTGGCTCTATGTTAAACAGGCTATGAATGTTTACTTTGCAGTCTACTACCACAATACCTTTCAAAATCATGATATATTTTTATACAATATGACATATTCAGGAACTCCAGAAGAAGTGTGGTTTGAGGTTATTGTTCCAGCCAAGCTAATCCCGTCCTCTTCATTCTTCAAGTTAATGGCTACTCCAGTGTTTGATATCACCACTGACTGGATTGAGTCTCGCTCTGTTTTAGCAGTTGATGACATCAGCTATTTTAACTGCAATGAATATCTTGTCATTCTGGATTGCAATTTTGATGACCCTGGCTTGTGTACCTGGCGACAGGACTTGATTGATGAACAAGACTGGATGAAGGGAGGTACCGGCAATACATCATTAGCAGATCATACAAGTGGAGGAGGATATTTTATTTTCATAGACTTTAACCTTTCATCGGCTGCACTTGGAGATAGAGCAAGATTAATAAGTACTGCTCAATCAAAGCCACTGGAAACCAGGAATACATTCACTTTGTGGTACTATTTTTATGGTGAGAATGTTGGATCATTCAGAATAATTCAGATGAAGCAGAATAAGAATGATAATTATACTTTGCTGGATGTCAGTACTTCTCAGGGAGATGGATGGGTGTTGTTTGTGCAAGAACTGCAGACGGATGATGATTACACAATTGTCTTTGAGGGAGAATGGGAGGAAGTTGGACCAGGAATATTGGCAGTTGATGATGTTCAACTTACAGCAGAAATAAATGAAGGTCTGTGTGACTTTGAGGAAGGATTTTGTACCTGGCAGCCTAGTGAAGATGACACAACCAGGTGGACCAGAGGATATGGCCAAGAAAACCTTACTGGTACTCCTCCAGTTGACCACACACACAATACTCCAATGGGACACTATACTTACCTTGAGAATACCAAGAATCCTGGAGATACCGGCCACCTTACCTCACCAACATACAAGTCAGTTGGTTTACAGTGTCTGAGGTTTTGGTACCACATGTTGGGAGAAAATGTTGGAGAGTTGATGGTTCAAGTACAAGATATGATCGTGGGAGAGGCCTTTACACCCTTGTGGGTTACCAAGGAAAATGCCTTTGAGGAATGGACTCAGGGTTCACTAACTCTTCCAGACCTGCAGAGATATCAAGTGCGATTCACAGGGATAGTTGGAACAAGTAATACTAGCGTCATTGCTCTCGATGATGTTCAGTTTATTCCTGGAACTTGCCCAAGAGCTAATACTTGTGATTTTGAATACGACATGTGTGACTGGTTCAACACAGATGAGGTGGACACCTTTGACTGGGTACGTACCTCAGGGGTGGAAGATGGAGGCATTCTTGTGGACCACACCATTGACTATGAGACTGGCCACTATCTTGTTGTACATCTGGCTGGGAAAGTGAAGGGTGATACAGCCAAGTTATTTGGAGGTAATGTTCCTGAAAGGAAAAACTGCTTAACCTTCTGGTATTCAATGCAAAACATCATCAATGCCACATTGCTTGTTAACCTCATGGAAGGAGAAGCCATTCCACTTGCTGAAATACATAATTCATCCTTAGATTATCTCTGGGAGGAAATGACATTAAATGATATTCAAGTCATGTCTGACTCTTTTGAAATAATGTTTGATGTTGTTGTAGAGGAAAACATAACATCTACTGAACATGATGCTGTAGCACTTGATGACATAGCATTTAGCGAGAATTGTCATTTTTTCACACTTGAACCGGCCTCTACACCTCCACCGACCCACCTGCCATCTATATATGACTGTGACTTTGAGCAGAACAACACTTGCAGTTGGACTCAGGGCACCAATAATGACCGGGACTGGCAGCTGTGGCAGGGAGAAACACCATCTTCAGAAACAGGTCCCTTTGCTGACCACACTATGCTCACTGGGGATGGACACTACATATATGTGGGCAACAAAAACCACGAAGAAAGCAATGTGACACTGATTAGTCCATCAATTGATATTGGTTCTAATGGAGTGTGTCTTTCCTTCTGGTATCACATGCATGGCTTTGATATTGGAGTGTTGGAAGTCAAGATGCAAAAAATTAGTACAGGTACAAGCCAGTCAGTTTGGAGACGCTCACATGATCAGGGAGATGACTGGACCCATGGAAAGGTTGAGCTCACTTGGGAAGGATTCTGCTACATGATACTACAAGCCACAACTTTACCTGGAGGCAAAGGAGACATTGCCTTGGATGATTTCAGTCTTGACTTTGGTCCATGTCATGCTGGGAAACTATGCAACTTTGAGGAGGGAAATATCTGTAGTTTTGAACAGTCACAAAATGATGATTTTGACTGGAAACTGGCTCTTGCCTCAGACACAGATGGGGAAAATGACAAATCCTCACCTGCTGATCATTCCCTACAAACACCATTGGGACATTACCTCAAGCATAATTTTGAAGGCTCGGCAATAATTTTTACAAATGAAATAGATCCTTATTACACATGTGTTGAGTTCTATGTGTACTTGAATGGCTTTCCTGGGTATTATCCATCAGATTTATATGTTTATACACGAAGCAATGGTGTCTTGGATCCAGAACCCATAATTTCCATCACAGACCTGATGGGTAATGATTGGAATCGCTTCTTGCTGCCAGTTACAAGTTCCATTCCATACTCATTGGCCTTTGAGAGTCATGTCTATGGTGCAGGATATGTTGTTGGTTTGGATGATATAACTCCATTGGTAACTTGTGAACCAATGACTGAGTGTAACTTTGAAACAGATTTCTGTATGTGGAAAAATTCTGTGGAAGTAACTGAAGATAATTTTGACTGGTCTATAACAACAGCTGCTGATTTAGAAAACACGTATGCTCCACCATCTGATGTAAGTCTTGGTTCCATATATGGAAAATATGCATATGTTGACACTTACAGAGAAGAGTCCCTTGGAGAAACATCACAGGCAATATTAGAGACTAATGCCATGGAAGAACCAAAACAATGTGTTAGTTTTTGGTTCCATAACCAAGGGAAGGGTCGACAAACTCTGGGCTTGAGAGTCAAAACAGTTCTTGCAGGAAGTATAACAAATGTATGGGAATGGCCCACCACTCTCTCTGCTGAATGGAAATATGAACAGTTTACAATATATGAACCCAACCATTATGTAGTACAATTTATAGCCAAGTCTGATCGTGGAGAGGCTGGTATTATTGCCCTAGATCAAGTGAAGGTCACACCAGGTATGTGCACTAACTCCACAATACCAGACTGTCCTGTAAAATGTGACCAGGCAACCACTTGTATTCACTTGGATCAACTCTGCAACTTCATAGTAGACTGCAAGAATGGAGAAGATGAACGTTTGTGTGGCTACAACTGCACCTTTGATGAAAATGGCGTGGAACCCACACATTGCCAGTGGAAGAACACAGGAAGTGACAATGAAATACTCTCTTGGCTTGAACTCTCTGGACAAGCTAACAATTCCTTTGCTCCACCTCTTGACCACACATACCTGAGCTCTGGAGGGCATTATATGGCTGTGGTTCCTGTAGAAAGGAGAACTGAAGAAGAGAAGTCCATTGGAGGTAAAAGAAGCAAAGAAGAAAAGCCAGAAGAAAAGATGCTTACTGGAGTTGAAATGTCTATAGAAGGTAGAAAAACTAAGGAAGAGAAGCCTGCTACTCTGGAAAGTCCAGCACTTCGAAACTCTGCTTCATATTGTGTTATGACTTTCTATTATATAATGTATGGCAAACCAGACAATGTCTCTTCCACAAACATTGGGACTCTAACTGCACTAAACCAAATTGATGATCTCTCCACAGAATTGCTGACTATCAGTGGTAATCAAGGTGAAGAGTGGAAATCAGCCACAGCATACATAGGGAGAGTGTCTGCTGAGTTTACCATCATATTTGAGGGTAATAGAGACCTGGACATGGATGGTTATATGGCATTGGATGATATCAGACTGGAGAACTGCTTCTTTCCAACACCAATAGAGAATCCTGATACTTGTAGGGACTTCAAATGTCAAAACAATGCCTGTGTATCAACGTTTGATCGGTGTGATTTTGTTGATGACTGTGGAGATTATTCAGACGAGATGGATGTTTTTGCCAATTGTGACAGCTTCATTGGGCAGTGTTCATTTGAAGATTCCACCATCTGTGACTGGACACAGGAGGGGCTGGATGAATGGCATCTAGGATCACCAGCTTCAGAAAATATCATTCCAAACCGTGACCATACTGTCAACTCACCCAGTGGTTCCTTCATCTACATTGATAACTCGGAAACAAACCAAAATGCCGCTGTTGCTGAACTGTCTAGTCCCATAATAACATTTAATGACAAGTTAGTAATTCCTTGTAATCTGCGTCTCTTTTATTATATTGATGGAATGGCAGTGGACAAATTGGTTGTTTCCCTAAGAGACACATCAGATGGACCTTTGACTGACTACTGGAATAGTGAATTTGAGAATGTTGGACCATTCTGGGAGCATCTGGAAGTCTATATTCCACCACATATCATGCAAAACAAACCAGTCCAGTTTGTAGTTACCGGAAAAACACTTAATTATACAGGAATGGGAAGATCAGTGATTGCAGTTGATGATTTCTCATTAACTGAAGGTTGTATGTTGTATGATGGTTCACTGCCAACATATGCATCCACAACGACAACAACAACAACATATCCTTGTCAAAATATGTTCCAGTGTAGCAATGGTGAGTGTATCCCCATGGATTATGTTTGTAATTTTGAGGACAACTGTATAAGTGGAGGAGATGAAGAAATGTGTGCAGACTGTACCTTTGAAGATGACATGTGTGGCTGGCTGGATGTAAGTTCTGGTAAATACTTTTGGTTGCGTGTGGAACCCAGCCCACCAGGGAGAGGTGGACAGGTTATGAAAGTTCAAGATAAATTTGGCGGAACTTCTAATACCGCAAGAATGATTAGTGTTGAGCTTGGCAGTACAGCTTCTACTTGTGTCATGAGTTTTTCCTACTACAAACATAAAGGTTCATTTGGAACAACAAGCCTTGAGATTACCCTCAGGTCCAACAGTGGAAGTGAAATATCCTTATGGTATGTACTGGATGACATGGGTGATATGTGGCACAATGAAACCATAGGTGTTGGAGAACGTAAGAATGGATGGAAAATGATCATAGAAGCTGGTCACTATGATAATGAAGGAGACATAATGATTGATGACATTCACTTTTACAATTGCTCCCATCCTAATTCAACACTCTGCAAGCCAGGTCAATATCACTGCCTCAATAAAGTTTGCATTGAGAATAATCTGGTGTGTGACTTTAATGATGACTGTGGAGATCATACCGATGAATTACCTACCTTGTGCAGTTCGTATCCTGAGATGTGTAACTTTGAGGACAGTTCCTGTAACTGGACTCCTGACAACAATACCTTTGGGTGGATGCGAAAAACTGGAGAAATGTTAGCGGAAGATGTTGGCCCGGATTACGATCACACGTACGGTAATGAAACTGGGTATTATATGTATCTGATGAGTGGACATGGAGATGGAGGAAAGGTTGGAAAAATCTACAGTGCTGGATTTCATCCTGCACATACATTGGAGCAGTGTCACTTCAGATTTTGGTACATGATGAGAGCACATCACAACGCAACATTGACTGTTTATGCCGTCGAGATGAGCAATTCAGCCAAGATACCACCAAGGAATTTGTACCAGACAAGTGGCTCTGAAGATTACATGTGGGTTAGAGTACAAGTGCATGTGAGGTTCTCCAGAGTGTTCAGAATCTTACTTGAAGGAAAGGTTGGTGATGAATATACAGGAGACATTGCTATAGATGATGTATCCTTCACCAGTGACTGCAAACCTCTTGTAACTATAACAACAACCTCACCTCCTCCAAATCAGTGTTCAGATGACCAGTTTCAGTGTCAGACTGGTGACTGTATACCAAGTCAGAGTGTGTGTGACTTCAGGTATGATTGTCCTGATAGCAGTGATGAATATTCCTGCTATCCATTCTGCAACTTTGAAGTGGACATGTGTGATTGGCATGAGGTAGTTGAGGATGGTCTGGACTGGGTATGGGCAAAAGCTAATGACAGTACATATGGAACAGATCAGGGAGGCCCATTCATAGATGCAGAAGGGTTAGATGCAGGACACTTCCTACTCCTCCACAAAACAAAAGTTGATCTATCAGATGAAGAAGGTTTTGCTCTCTCTCACTGGCATCAAAACACTGCACCATATTGCAAGTACTCCTACTATTACTACATGAGTGGTGTCTTATGGTCAAATATTGTACTGAGGCTCAATACCACACCATCTGATTTCACAAACTTGACATTCTTTACTGGTGACATGGATGTGGAGGAGGGCAAGTGGCACAAAGGAGAGGTGGGGATTGGTCACCAGGGAGCACCCTTCCAGTTATCTCTCTATAAGGAACCTTTCTATGATTATGCAGGAAAGTTTGCATTTGATGAGACCTCATATGATAATAACTGCCACTACCCTGACCCAACACCAGATGACTGCATGATAAATGAATTTCATTGCACTAATACACGTGTAAGTACTGGACAGTGTCACAAAATTATTGTAAAGCATATCAGTAGCAAATATTTAGCTCATAATTTTGCTTCAAAAAGTTTGGTACTGTACAGTATTGTAATGTACTGTTATATATGTATGCTGTAGATTGCAACAATTGATACAGTAAATGCTGTGCAGATTCTTGTAGCACCTTAGTACCAAATGTCCTATATGGATTTTACTACAGTTGTTTTTGCATTATATACTTGTATTGTTCAGTACATGTTCATTTATTTACAAATACCCATTTTATAATATTTAGTGGCAGTACAGAATAATGGCCTCTAGATTTTTATGGTGCTGTTATATCACTGATTATATTATAACGATATGTACTGTACCTGATTGACTCCAGTTGTGGCCTGACTCTCCTCACAGGTGTGTATCCTGAGTGAGTATGTATGTGACCTGAGTAACGACTGTGGACAGTGGGAAGACGAGGATGAGGAGGTGTGTATCGGGTACAAGAAACTAACCTTTGAGGATGACACATGGCAGCAATGGTTCTCTCAGGGTGTAGACGGGGAAGAGGATGACTTTGATTGGACCTTGTGGAGTGGCTCAACGGAAAGCCTTAGTATGTGTAAACTGGTTAATTTGCTGCTGAAGTTCAGTGATAATTATTTGAGTGCATTGTACCTGGATCTAGATACAAATTTGGATCTCTTCTAAAACCTAATCCCTTGTTGCCTGTCATGAGGCACACCTTTGGGAAAAAATAAATCTGTGACCAACAATTACAAAAAATATTCACATTCTGATGATGTATCTGTGATGAGCTCCTGGTCCTCAGGTGGATTCACGAATGCATACTTTTCACATTTATCAACAGACACAGGTCCCAACTTTGACCACACAACTTCGAGTCACTCTGGTCACTATCTGTACATGGAAGCCTCCAATCCCCACCGCCAGAATGAGTACACTTGGTTAGTCAGCCAACCTCTGATAGCTGGTCCAGAGTGCTCTATTATCTTTTACTCACACATGTTTGGCCGTGACATTGGCTCGCTTGCTGTCCTGGTTCGGTGAGTTGAAGTAAATGTCTTTGCTTCCATATTACACTACAAATTAACATAATTAGATATGTACTTCTCAGCAAATTATAAACACTGGAAATAATGTGAAAATTTTTTCAAAGACCATATTATTCAGAAGGGTATTGATGCATTTTCACCGGGATAAAAATATTCAAAACACCATAAAGTAACCAAGCGTACCATAACTAGAAACGTGTCTGAGGCGAATACGACTGAGGTGTGGCTGGTGCGTGGAGACTCGGGCAACTTCTGGCTCAAGCAATCCATCTCACCGGATGTGTTGCCTCAAGAACAACCCTTCCAGCTGATCATTGAGGGCCGAGTGTACCAGGATGAGTTGGGAGACATTGCTATTGATGACATTGTCTTGAGTTCAGACTGCAGGTTTGTCAGACGTATAATTGTTGTTATTTTTATGATTGGTAATACATTAGTATTAGTATTATTCTTTATCTTTATTATATTATTATTATTTTTATTATTACAGTATTATTAATATAATTATTATTATTATTACAGTATTGTATTACTATGCTGTACAGTATATTTACTAGCTACTGTTTATTTCAATCAATTTTTCTTATATACAGGCTGGCCAGTCAGCCACCAGACAACTGCACCACCTATGAGTTTACTTGTCAAGATGGAAGTTGTCTGCCATTACGGAGTCGTTGTAACTTTGCGGCTGAGTGTCCAAATGGAGACAAGTCTGATGAAGAAGGATGTGGTAAGTGTTTGTTTAGGGATACTGTAAGGTGAATGCTTTTTGGTGGCTTCAGAACCTTGGCAATGCCTTCTTTTATACTGAAGAAAGTGTGGACTAAAGGCAAGGAGTCTGCAGCCTGCTTAAATGTCCATTAGCCATTACCTTTGAATAAATAAGAATCTTTTGAATATGCTTCAAAGTTAATATTGAGCCATAAATCATATGACAACCCTGGCTGGTGGGCAAAACTGCCATCATTCACCTAATAATAATAAAAAAATATAGAACGATAATTCTGTACAACCTTGTTTCTCATACATAATGATACATTATAATTATTCTCTTGTATTGACAGTTTCAACAAAGTGTACATTTGAGGGTCAGGATCTGTGTAATTGGGAGATCAAATCCAACCAACATAAACTGACACACAACAAGGAAGCTGCAATGTTTATGTATGTACTTTTACAAGATCTCTAAGTGTTTATATACAGTTTTAAAATTTTTTGAGTCTCTTTGAACCCTGGCTTATCTCTTTCTTCTCTGTCTTTCCATTCCTTCTTTTTCCTTGCTTGCCATCCCTCTTCTCTGTCTATTTCTTTTTAGGTATTTAAGGTTTTTCAGGTCTAGTATAGACTTCTTACTTCCCCTTTTAGAAAGTCAGAGAATCTAATGTTTATAGCTATACTAGCGGAGGTACCCGACGTTGCCCGGGAAAGGTGCACTCTGGAGTTTAGAAATAGTCAATATTAACTTTATAATATGTGAAAGCATTTCAGTCTTGTTGCGGTAGTTAAAATTATTCCGCGATCTCAAGCCGCTTGCCAGTTGCCATACGTACATAAAGACGATCTTTTCAGCTTGGAGGTCCGAGACTGACTGAATTCTCAATTAGCCTTTTTGCTTCTGTTCGATTGGTACATTTGGCGCAATATTTTAGCAGCTCGAATGGAAAATTTCCGTTCGAGATCTTTATGGTTTTAACCGATAAATAGAATATTTGACATTTTAATGTAATTTTTACGTCAAGTTACGTAATGTTACGTCATAAAAACCTTTGCCGGTGGTGCTGATTCAGAATATATAGTTTTGGGAGTGTAACTGGTTTTTTTAGCGGATTTATAGTAGATGACGTAATTTTTACGTTGAGTTACGTAATGTTACGTCATGCCTGGTGATGGTGATTCAGAATATGTATGGGTTTTGGATGTAGGTGTAACCGCTTTTGAGTTATAAGCGGACAAACAGAGACGGTTTGCCATTTATAGTATAGATGGTATGTACAGTATTGTCCTATCTTATCTTCAAGCATTATGATTTTGATGTAATTGCCTTCATACTGAATGTAAAGTTGTCTAATACATTTGCTAATGATGAAAGAATGTTTAGAGGGAAGTACAGTTTTGACAAATCTGGAGCAACTTATTCCTCCAAACTATTCCAAGCAACAGAATACCTTTGCAATCTGTCCTGTTTCTTGTCCTACTTTGGAGGAATCAAGGTACAGTACTCCGATGTACCAAAAGTATGTGTAAATATTTCTTTTAACAGGTGGAAAGTCATCACTGCTAACGATCCACTTGACAACGATGAACAGCTGCCCTACAAACCCACTGCTGACCACACTTCCGACAGCTCCACTGGCTACTTTGCATTTACCTCTGCCACTGAAGGGGAATATGATGACAGCACAGACATCATTACTATACTGCCTGTGGGTGAGTAAGCCTGGGAAAACATTTGGTGGTGTTTAAAGAGTGTTGTTGTGGTTGTTGTTGAAGTTCCTCAAGCTGTCTGGTTTAGCAGCCCCGAGCCCCTGAGGAAAGTCATGGCCTGACCAGGGACTCACACCCCCTTGGTGGGTGCAGGGAGATTTTGTGGCAGTTTGGTCCCATGGCTTCCTTCTCTTGGTAGCCCTGGGGGGTGGTCCCACAATGTAGACACCACCACTCCAGGACCAGAAACTGAGTGTAAAATGAAGTGGTGGATACAAGTATTAATTCATTGTATATTGAGGGTCTACATTTGTATTGTGAATGTACTTTAGTTGTATCAGATTGTACAGTGATATCTTTGCAGGTGAGTCGAGCACAACTTGTCACCTGAGAATGTGGTACTGGATGGCAGGGGCCGAGGCTGGCTCACTCCACATCCAACTCATGTCTGGTTCGGATGAAGTTACCGAAATCTGGATGACGGATGGCAATCATGGAAATGAGTGGCATATGGTACAGTGTATATTTGGTTTTTACAAAACAGTATTTACTTAACCTGTAGACAGTGGCTTATGTCCAATGTAATATGCATGACAATTGCTCAATTATTGTACTGTTTATGTCACATGAAAAAAGTTCATTGTCCTAGAGAATAAAAACCAGTTACTGTATGCCATTTCCCATCAACACATGTATTATTTTATCATGTACAGGTTGAAGTTCCGTTACGGCACATACGCGATCAACGAGTGATGATACACGCCGAGCGAGGCCTTCAGTACCTTGGAGCCACTTCAGTTGATGATGTGGAGTTTATAGAATGTCTCCCGCCTATTTTACCACCACAAGGTAAGTACTGTACAATTACACACAAACTCTGATGTCTCAGATGCTCCATTTTTCTTTGCCTAGTGAAAATGTACTGGCATCTTCATTTAATTGTTTGTCTTTTTCCGTAAATGTAGTACAACTCGAGACAAATTACATCCGAAATATACACAACTAGTTACTTCTCTGCACCTTGTAAACATTGTAGTGTGCACAAAACCTGGATCTAAGGTCATATTACTTTCCAACTTTTCAGGTACGACGTGTTCTGACCTCCATTTGGCCGAGTGCTTGTCGGGTGCTTGCCTCGAGAAAACCCTCCTGTGTGACTTCTCTAACGATTGCTTTGACTCGTCATCCGATGAAGGGTCTTCGCTCTGCTCAACTTACAAATTCCGGTGCACCTTTGAAGATGGATTTTGTGTAGACTGGACGCAGGAGACGGCTGACACGGCTGACTGGCTCTTGATGAAGGCTTCCTCTGCTGCCATTGGATCACTGCCAGAATATGACCACACCACCATGACTACTGAGGGTAATATATCTCTTTATAACTTAAACAGGACTAGGTTAACAAAAATAATAGTGACCTGTTGCTTGGAATAGTTTGGAGGAATCAATTGCTCCAGATTTACCAACACTGTACAACACCCTTAAGGTATCTGGCAATACAATATAAAAGTACCAGGCTATTTTGGGTACATATTTGGCACTATGACATGACAAGTAAAAGGACATATAAAAATGCTGATATATCTATTCCAGGCCACTTCCTCAAGCTCGATAACAATAACCTTGTCCGCAAATCAACATATGGGCGAATCCATTCCCCTGTTCTACGAGGGAGTGCTAGAAATTGCAACTTTAGAATGTGGTACCAGGTCTTTGGGTCTCATCCAGGCAGCATTGCTTTGTACAGGTTAGTGGTCTCTTTAATAGAGATTTAGAAAAGCAGATGATAAATTGGTTTTTGCAACCATTTGTTGCTTATTTGACTAATATACTGGATAAAATATGTACTGTACAGTGAAAGACAGAAGCCATGTTGTCATTTTCCTATAATTTACATACACATTGTGAACAACACTGAAACTCAGGCTACAACTACAAACTGAGGTTGAATGATTCATTGGTTATCAGATGAATTCACCAGTTATTCTGGACACAACATTGTCTCACTCTGTACTGTACTGGATACATCAACTGAGAAGTTTTTTTATTTTATTTTTTTTATTTTTTTTTTTAGGCGATATTCCTACTATGACAGTGAAAATGCCATGCAGAGGATTACTCTGGTGGACACGACAGTCACTAATGTTTGGCTTCGGTTTAATGTGGTTGTTCACAACTCTGAGGGAACCCAAGACTTCCAGGTGAGAGCTTAGAATTTTATTCTCTCTATTTCTCTGTGCATCTTTTCCCTCTTCTTTGTGGAGTCAAAGTTTGTGTGGGTTGCATTAAAGAATTTGATTTGTAATTCTGTTCTTAGTCTGTCAAAAAAGGAAATGTAGTGTTTTTTTATACTTTCATAGACAGTCTGTTGTGGAAAGGAGTAACTGTAGATGCTTGTCTTCTTTTTGTTTGATAGTTTGTTATAGAAGGAAATACAGTACAGTATAGACATTTGTTTTCTCCTTTCACTAACAGTTTGTGATAGAAGGAAGTACAGTACAATACAGTATAGACATTTGTTTTGTCCATTCACTGACAGCTCGTGATAGAGGGGAGTATGGACAACAACACAGATGGTAATCTTGTCCTGGATGACTTCTCCATGACGCCAGAGTGTGAACTGTCTCCAAACCAACACCTGCCTGGGGAAGGAGAGATCACCACTCCCTCACCCTCTTGTCTCCCTGGACAGCTGCCTTGTCACTCTGGATTTCAATGCTATGACCCAGAGGAAGCCTGTAACTTTATACAAGACTGTGATGACGGCACTGATGAACTTGAGTGCAGTAAGTTATGAGTTAAATAACTGAAGAGAAGTCAGGTGGATGAACAGTATGGAAGAGTACATACAGGAGAGAATTGTGAAAGGAAAGGGAGGGCTGAATTGTGCAAGAAGGGAATTGGAAAAGGAAAAACTTGATACTCTTCGTTGGCTACTCCTTTTGGGGAAGGTTCTAGTGAGAATGAGGCATCAGAGATATAAACATAATACTGTAGAATGTACATATACCATCATTATTTAAGATAGAATAGATCAAAATTTCACCAAGTTTGTACAACAACTTTTCAATTCATATTTTGAATTAATCAGGTACCAGCTGCACATTTGAAGAAGACAACTGGTGTGGTTGGTACGAGGGCGTTGGCAACTCCATCCATTGGTTAATAACAGGTTTCCCAGCCCCAGCCCCCGGCCCAGACTCTGACCACAAGCACAAGAACAACACTCATGTCCTCTCCACTTCAAAGTCAAGTGTTAGTATGAATTTACCCAAGGGGACTAACATTATATCAGTAACTTGTAGACTATTTATCCCTCCAGTTCTTAAGATGGTAAATCTGGAGCAACTGGTTCCTACAGAGTCTTCCAAGCAACAGACCATCATTATTTTTGTTAATCTGGTCCTGTTGTTGTTGTTGTTGTTGTTGTTGTTGTAGTTTCCCAGACTGTCTGGCCGAGCAGTCCTGAGTCTGGTTGACTGAAGCTGCGCAGATGCTCGGACCCCCAAAAGGGAGCCAGGGAGAGAGTGAAATCTGTTTCATCAAGGGCAACAGAAGAGGGGACAACTGGCTCACTGTCATATACCCCCGAGCCAACAAACCCATAACCTCCCTTGTTGTGCCACTCAATGATACCCCCAAGCCAATGAACCCATCAACAGGTGCCTCCCCTGTTGTGCCACCCACTCCTCATTTCTGGATAGAAACAGCCCTCACCAGTGGGAAAAGGTGATAGAGAGGTGGGACAGCAAGCACCAAGGAAATAGAAGGAACGGAGAGATAATTGAAGAACTGAAAAGGATTGGTTGGGGCCAAAGGGGCACCAAAACCCTTAAATACTGCCCACTTCTCCTCACGCAATACTTCCCTTATAGGGAATCTGGTCCTGTTTCCTGTCATATTTTGGAGTAATCAAGGCAGTTTATTGTACCAGAAGTGTGTCATTTTGTATCACAGACAAGGTGTAACAATAATGTTTTAGGGCATGTGTACTGCTCTGTGGTATAGTTTACAGGATGGCCCTTTAAATACAAAATATAATTGTTAATATGCCTGTAGGGTAACAAACCATTTTGTGGTATATATTGGTTAGAGAAATGCTCTTTAAATACAAAATCTAATGGTAAATTTGTCCATAGGGTAATGGGGGCCAGGTTGCCTTCTTGGAGAGTCACACCTTTACTACTGTGGGTCGGAGCTGTACCTTCACCTTCTGGCATTATGTAGCTGCCATCGACAACAATGGGGAACCTTCCACACTGACGTTAATTAGGAAAACAGAAGAAGATGCTGTGAGTTTCTCAGGAACCTTGTTAAGAAATACGTGACTGACGAGTAACAGTGTATCTGTCTCATTTATGTGACTGGGTGATGGGGATTTTTTTTTTCCCTATACTGTATTGGGAGAGGTTAAGACTTAAAAAATGCTTACTTAATATCCCCACCTGTGAAATAACAGGAATGAGAGAGGTTCCAAATCATGTCCAAATTTGTATGAGATGCCCAAACACATATTGTAGTTATGCTGTACTTTACACTGGAAATAGAGAGAGATATTACATTACTAATATCTATCCCCACAGGGTAATGGTCAGCCAGCAGAGCAGCTGTATACTGTCAGTAGTTTAGATGCACCATCAGAATGGAACAGAGAGGTTATCATGGTTGGAGGCAAGAGAGAGTTCACTCTTCATTTTAAGGCAGTGCATGGCTATGGCTCGGTAAGTGTTTTACAGTACCACCAGTGACTTGTCTTGTTGTTGTTGTTGAAGTTCCTTAAGCTGTCTGGCTGAGCAGCCCCGAGCTCCTGAGGAAGGCCATTGCCTGAACCGGGCTTTCCCACAATGCCCTCAGAGAGTGTATGTTGTGTTGTTGGCGAGTGTGGTTGTGTGCGTTGCAGTCTTCAATAATGTGTTTAATAGAATGGGGTGCTGTGTTGCATCCCGGACAGGCATCTACAATGACTCCATCCAGCCTCTTCTGATATGTCAGAAGGGCCAGGTGGTGGCCACACCGCAGCCTGGCCAGGTGGACTCTGTCCTCACGGGGAACGGAGGATTCAGATGGGTGGATGTCAGGAGGTCGTGCATGCAGCTGAATGTTGTTTTTGAGTGTTTGGATGGACTGATGAGTGATTTGAGTATGGATGTTTTTCTGGAGATTGGTTTGGGGTGGGCAGGGTATAAGAGATGATAGTATTTGTGATAGCCTCTGGGGGGGCAAGCCAGCCCAACTCAGTGCCGGTCCCAAGCCCGGATAAATAGGGAGGGTTGGCGTCAGGAAGGGCATCCGGCTATAAAAACAACTGCTAAAACCATGATGAGTACAAGCCAGAGAATACCGATACATGCCAGGGCGTACCCCGAATGCGACGCACAGAGGCCTCGCCTGACCTCTGCGACAGTACAAGGGCTACCGCGTTGTGAGCGAACGCGGCCAAAGAAGCGAGCTTCAGAAGGACTGAGGGTGGCCACGATGAACGTGGGCACAATGACAGGGAGAGGAAGAGAAGTGGTGGAACTGATGAAGGTGAGGAGAGTCAATATTCTTTGTGTCCAGGAGACAAGATGGAAAGGGAACAAAGCGAAGGAATTGGGTGAGGGATACAAGTTATACTATAGTGGAGCTACAGCAGATGGAAGGAATGGTGTGGGGATCATAGTGTCTGAAAAAACGAAGCAATATGTGACAGAAGTAAAAAGAGAGGGAGATCGGCTGATGGTTTTAAGACTTACATATGGGGACTGTCCCATTAATGTTGTGAGTGCGTATGCACCACAGGCAGGATTACCGGATGAAGTGAAGGAGGAGTTCTGGATGGAGGTGGAGAGAGTTTCGGAGGGATTGGCCATAGAAGAGAGAGTTATAGTGGGAGCAGATCTAAATGGACACATAGGAACATCAAATGAGGGGGTGGAGAGGATACATGGAGGTTTTGGATTCGGACAGGCAAATGCAGAAGGGGGAAGGGTGCTGGACTTGGCGGTGTCATTTGATCTAGCAATTGCAAACACTTTCTTCTGCAAGAGAGAGGAGCACTACATTACATACAAGAGTGGAGGAAGTAAGGCTCAAATAGACTTTATGATGTATAGGAGGTCAAACTTGGCGGAGATAAAGAATTGCAAAGTTATTCCTGGAGACCATGTAGCACCACAACATAGATTAGTGGTCATGGATATAAACGTAAGGAATCCCAGAGAAGGAAACAAGAGATATGAGAAGAAAATCAGGTGGGCAGGATTAGGAGACCCCGATAAGAGGCAGGAATTTAAGACCAAAGTACTAAATAGATTGACTACAACGGAGGAGAGAGTACAGGACTGGTGGGAAAACAACTCCAATATACTAAGGGAGGTGCTGGGGGAGACGTCAGGAAAACCTAGAACCGAGAGGGAGGAGTGGTGGTGGAAGGAAGAAATACAACGGGTGCTGAAGGAGAAGAAAGAATCAAAGAAACTGTGGGAGCAGACAAGGCTACAGGCAGATAAGATCGAGTACAAGAGAAAGAAGAAGGCAGCCAAGAAAGCAGTGGCGGTGGCAAGAGCAGAGGCTGCCAGTAGTTTGTATGAAGAACTGGAAACAGTGGAAGGGCAGAAGAAGATATATAGGATAGCAAAGTACAGGAACAAGGCAACAAAGGACATCAGCCATGTGAAGCAGATGAAGGATGGAAATGGGACAGTGTTGCGAGATGAGGAGGGAGTAAGAGAAAGATGGAAAGATTATTTTGAAGACCTGCTGAACGAGGAGTACCCAAGAGAGCAACACGAAAATGGAGCGCCAAACCAAGGATTGACAATAGGAGTGGCAAGAGCGGAGGTGGAGAGCGCACTGAAGAAGATGAAGAGCAACAAGGCAACGGGGCCGGACGAGATACCAGTGGAGGCGTGGAGGGTGCTTGGAGGAGAAGGAGTGGACCTACTGTGGGATTTGATGACTAAGATTGAGGAGCAGGAACAGATACCGGATGAGTGGAGGGAGAGTGTGTTGGTGCCTATTTATAAGGAGAAGGGTGATGTGCAAGAGTGTCAGAACTACCGGGGGATAAAGCTCCTGTCCCACACAATGAAGATCTGGGAGCGTATCGTGGACAAGAGGGTGAGAGGCGAGGCGGAGGTGTCAGAGGAGCAGTTTGGGTTTATGCCGGGACGAGGAACAACAAATGCAATATTTATTCTAAGACAGATGGCGGAGAAGTATAGAGAGAAAAGGAGAGACTTGCACATGGTGTTCATAGACCTGGAGAAGGCGTATGACAGGATACCAAGAGAGGAGCTGTGGAGGTGTTTAAGGGAGAAGATGGTGCCTGAGAAGTATGTTCGGTTGATAAAGGAGATGTACAGAGATGCGAAGACCAGAGTAAGAAGTGGCGTTGGAACTACAGAAGGTTTTGAAGTGAAAGTGGGCCTACACCAGGGCTCAGCGCTAAGCCCCTTTCTGTTCAACACCGTCTTTGACGAGTTGACCAAGGGGGTGAGGCAGGGTGTTCCATGGAGCATGATGTACGCTGACGATGTGGTTCTGTGCGGGGAGACGAGTGAGGAGGTGGAACGAGGTTTAGAGGAGTGGAGGGTGGCACTGGAGAGCAGAGGTATGAGGATAAGTCGGACGAAGACGGAGTACATGAGATGTGCACACCAAGACCGGGACCAGGAGCAGCGGGTGGAAGTCAGACTGGATGGAGAGGTGATAAAAAGTGTGGATGGTTTTAAGTACCTCGGGTCAACAATAACATCGGATGGCAGCGAGGAGAGGGAGGTGACAGGAAGGATACAGGCGGGATGGAGGAACTGGAGGGATGTGTCAGGAGTGTTGTGTGATAAGAGAATGCCAGTGAAGCTGAAAGGGAAAGTCTTCAAGACAGTAGTACGACCAGCCATGATGTATGGCATGGAGGCTACACCAATCAAAAGAGTGAATGAGAAGAGGATGGACGTAGCCGAGATGAAGATGCTGAGGTGGATGTCTGGAGTGACGAGGAGAGACAGAATATCTAACACACGGATAAGAGGAACTGTTAAAGTGGCGGAGGTGTCGAAGAAAGCACAGGAGGCAAGATTAAGATGGTATGGTCACGTATTGAGAAGAGACGAGGAAAGTGTGGAAAGAAGGGTGATGGACATGGAGGTGCGGGGAAGTAGAGGAAGAGGAAGACCGAAGACCAGATGGAAGGATTGTATAGCGGCAGATGTACGAGAGAAACAGCTGGATATTGCTATGGTGCATAATAGGAATGACTGGAGACGACTCATCAGAAACAGCGACCCCATATAATAAATGGGCAAATAAGCTGACGAAGAAGAAGAAGAAGAAGATCGTGTACTGGGTGTTGTTTTGATGTTCCTTGGCATGTGTGGGTGTTGTGCCATGTAGTGTAGTGGATGGTGTGGGTTTGTGGAGGCTGCAGCAAGTGTTTGTGTGCCTCTCATGTCAAGATGATCCTTGATTTTGAGGATTTTGGTCTCATAGTGTCGGTGGTCTGTAGGTGTGGTAGCTGTGCAGCCTGTGATTGTCTTTAGGGCTCTGTTCTGTATGGTTTGAAGGGTGTTGTGATGAGTCTCAGTGAGGTTTGAAGCCCAGGCAGGGCTTGCATAATCCATCACTGATCGAATATATTGTTTGTATACTGTGATTGTGGATTCTTTGTTGTGTCCGAATGTTGTGCTGGCAAGTGATCTGAGGGCTTTAAGTCTTTGCATGCATATGTTTTTGATGGCCGTGATATGTTGTTTGAATGTCATGGATGTATTGTATGTTATGCCAAGTATTTTGGATGTGTGTGTGTGTGGTATAGGTGTGTTGTTTATGGTGAGGTGTGGTGTGTAGCGGTGAGAAGGGTGACAGTTGACTTGGTGGGTGCTATTTTAAGTCTGTTTGTGGTGAACCAGGCATTAAGTGTGTTGAGGTAGGGTTGGAGGATGAGAGTGGCTGTGTCTGCGTTTCTGTGTGTACATGTGAGTGTTACGTCGTCTGCGTAGGAGGCTATGTGTATTTGTGGTGCCTGGAGTGTTGGTACAGGCAACTCCCAGTTAACGAACGGGTTACGTTCCTAATAAACCGTTCGTTGCGCGAATTTTCGTTGCGCGAACCAATTCTTACAGGTTAGCCCCAAGTGCTCAGATTTTAACATGCCGGCAGTGTTGCCAGGTCTGCTTGACGATATTTCCCCAACTTCAACATCAGAATTTCCCTTTTTACCTCAAAATTCCCTGTTTACTCTTGAAGATAGTTGTATATTTACCATCTACTATTCTACTTAATATTTCGTCTGGTAGAATTTTCCCAATTTACTCTTACACAATATTAATATAATATCCCCATTGGCACCTCTAATTCCCCATACTTGGCAACACTGCATGCTGGTGAAGCGTAAACAAAGCTCGAGTTTATCATAGTGAAAGGTTTAAATGAAATACAAACTGTATACCATTTACACATTTTTATACACGTTTTATACACGTTTGGGTGGTATGATGAGCAAAAGTTACTTTTACTGCACGAGAGAGTTACACTGTTGTTGGTTTGAAGTGTAGCGCGGGAGTGAGTGGCGTGGGAGTGAGCGTGCACGAGTGAGTGATGCGCATTTTTTCCGATAGAGGCGCTGCTATACTCGACAGACTGTCGCCTTGCGTGATGCGGCAGGGTTTTCAAACTCGGTAAAAAAATTCGTTATAGCGATTTTGGTGTTCGTTATGCGAGCAAATGGTAGTAAAGTAAAATTTTCGTTGTAGCGAAATTTCGTTGTGTGAACGTTCATTAAACGGGGGTTGCCTGTATGTCATGCATGTATAGGTTGAAAAGGGTGGGTGAGAGTACAGAACCTTGGGGGACACCATTGGTGAAACTTTTAATGTTAAATGACTGACCAGCAAATGTAACATGGGCTACTCTTCCTCCCAAGAAGCTGGCCAGCCATCTTTTGGTGTTCTTATGCATGTTTGTGTTGTATATTTTGTTTGTGAGGTTGTGGCGGGGGATGGCATCAAATGCTCTACTAATGTCCAATGTAACTAAGAGTGTTCTGTGTGTTGGTCTATCTGAGTTGATGCCATCAAAAATTCTTTGTGTGAGGTCTGTAAGAAGGGTGTTTGTTGAGTGTAGCAGTCTGAAGCCATGTTGTGAAGATGCAAGGGGGATGTGTGGTGTGATTAGTTTAATGATGAGGCGCTCAGTGATTTTGGAGGGGGTACAAAGGAGGGTGATGGGACGGTGTGATGAGGGTAGTGTGGGATCTTTGTTGGGTTTGGGGATGGTGATGATGTTTCCATGTTTCCAGATGTTGGGTAATGTGTTGTGTGAGTAGCTGTAGTTTGCTATGTTAGTGAGTGCTTGTATGCCTTGTGGTCCAATGTGTTTAATGTGTATGTTACTGATGTTGTCAGGGCCACAGGCAGGTGAGTGTCTTAAGTTGTGAATGATGTGATTCGTCTGATGATTTGTGAATGGTGTATAGTCTGGGTCAGTGGGGAAACGTCTCTTACGTCTAATGATTTGTCTGTCTTCAGGGTGAGGGTGAAGGTGGCTGACGTGAGAAAAATGTTGGATGAGTGTGTTTGCTTGTTGTTTGTTAGAGGGTATAGTGTCTGTTGTTGTGATGGCTGCATGTGATTGTGTAGTGTTGCTGTTGGACAGTGTGATGCTGTTTAGTGTTTTGTAGAGTTTGCTGGTGTTGGTTGTGTATAGACTTGTCTTGTTATACTCATCATCAATATCATCATTATTATCATCAATATCCTCTTCAATACCCAATTTCCCTTTATTCAAGAGAAGCGGGGCTTCACAACCAGAGGTAGAAAAATGAATCAGAACAGGAGGAGGGACAGATATGCCCAGCAAAGTGGGTCACACTCACATGCACTCCCCATTTCAAGCCTACAAAAATTTCAGCTCCCCTCACAAGAGTCATTACATCAGAATACCAGTACTGTTGGGCAGATGGTAATTAGAGAAAAAGAGAAGAATATTTATGATTTGTGTAACAGTATGTTCACTTTGTCATTTAGTTAATAATATTAACAATGATTAAAATATCTTGTTGTTCCCAGACTTACATAGCATTGGACGACTTTGACTTCCATAATTGCGAACCGACTATTGGGGAGTGTGTGAGCAGCAGTGACTTTGTATGTGCAGATGGTACCTGTATACTCCAGCAATACAGATGTGATGACAGCTATAACTGTGAAGACAAGAGTGATGAATACCAGTGTCCTGTTGTTAAGGTGTGTATAGTTAGAGACACATAATATGCCATTTGGCCCAAGTCACTATCCCTTTCAACTCTCCAACTGTCCCTCTTTTTTTTTAAGTTGTAATGTCAGTATCCTACCACCAGCCTTTTGAATGCCTGGACCCAGTAGTTTGTAGCTAAATATTTCTTTTGTTCATTCATTTTATTACTATTTTTTTTCAAGTTGTATCATGATTAACAGCAAACAGTGACCCTCACCTAAGGTAAACCCAATTTCACACATAAGGGTAAGGGGGTAGTATAGTTTTGGTACACTGGAGTGCCTTGCTTCCTACAAATGCCAGAAAACAGAACCAGATAAACAAAAATAATGGTGTCCTGTTGCCTGGAATAGTTTGAAGGAATCATGTATTTTAGATTTATCAACACTGTAATACTATATCCCCTTGAGAGTTGAATCTGAGTGGGCTTTTTCTTCCTGCCACAGGGTAACTGCAAATTTGACAAATCATCTTGGTTGAGCAGCTGCAACTACACTCAACTTGAAGACGATGACTTGGACTGGGATCGTGCCTCCAGCTCTGGCAACCCTACCACTGGCCCCCAATATGACCACACTCTCGGCTCCAATGGTCAGTCAGTCACTCAGTCCATTTTTACACAAACATACACTCAATTTCAACATCAGTCATTAAGTTGGACAGTTAGTCAGTCAGTCAGTTCCCTACACAACCACACACTTGGATTTAACAGTCAGTCTGTCAAAATTAACACCTGTGCTATTGTAAGCCACATAGAAATTAATTAAGTATACAGTACTGTATTTTTAAATGTTTGTTGTGTTGCAGGATACTACTTGTACGTATCCAGCAGTTCAGGTGAGCCAGGTCGTCTGGCAACATTGCAAGTCAACAATGAGTATCCCTCCTCGGAAGGCATTTGTTACCTCAGGTTCTGGTATTACATGCACACAGCAACTGGGGCATCAAACATTGACATTGGTACTTTGAGGGTTCTTCTTAAAGGTGAGTGGCCATCATCAGTCAGGTACCAAAAATGATGTCCCGGAATATTGAAATTATTGTTATTTCATGAGTGTTTCTTGTTTGTACAAATATTGTTTGTACTTAAAGAATGAAAGTGAATGAACTGCTAATACTGTACTATTCTCAGTTTTGTTGTCATGTATTATCATGATATCTTGGATATAATACATGTTTTTAGTTTTTGTATATTGTAATGTGTGTGTTATCTAAATAATTACATGTACTACTTTATTCATCTCTTTTTCAAAGTTTATGTATATATAGTAGTAATGTATTTAATCTACTTATGTACAGATATACTAGTATAATTTTGTGAGTGATATTATAACATACAATTTATAGTATGGTGTATTTCTATCTGTATAATAAATTTTTATTGACGGTGTTCAGTGAGGAATGGACAGCGTTACCCAGCAGTGTCCATCAGTGGTAACCTGGATGCAGGATGGAAGGAGGAAGTGTTACCCATCTCAATGGACAAACCTTTTGTCGTGTTGTTTGAGGCGGAGACGGGCACCTCACGACATACCTACGTTGCCCTCGATGATGTCTCCTTCACTCAGGTACATTGAGTAATGAACATGGTATTTTTTTATTCATCATTATCATCACCTCTTATGGTTATGTCTGTGTTTTCCATTCATGGGGTTAGACGTTCAATGATTCTCTTCCATTCTCCCATATTGAAGGCTGGGAGTGTCTGAATTCTTCAACTTGTCTTTTTGGTTGAAGCAGAAAATATTAATTATTCTTGAAAATGCCTTGGCTTATAGAGCATTTGTGCAGCCTTGTATAATGTGCGGTATTGAAATTGTTAGAGATGATTTCGTTCTTAATTATGCTGTCAGAAGGTCAAAAACTATTTAACTGAACCTATAAGCAGCTTTGATAGGATCCTAGGACAAATATCAGAGTAGTCCAAACATCACAGGAAACCTTCATGATGTAAAAATTAATTTTCAGGAGTGTGAGACAGGTGTAGGACCCCCACCAGGAAACTACACCTGTAGCATTGATGAACGAATGTGCAACACTGGAGGGTGTATCCCTGAGGCATTCTTCTGTGATTGCTTCTATGACTGTTTGGATGGCTCTGATGAAATGAATTGCAGTACGTATCTGTTGTAGAAATTTAAGGTTATTTTTTTAAAGTTTTTCAAGGAAAATGCATTTCGTTGCTTAATTCATATTGCAAAATAAAGTAATACGAATTGAGCGATGAAGAACATTTTCCACAAAGAAGTAATATGATAATACCATCCCTTGGTTCTCCAAGTTGCCTGACTGAACAGCCCTGAGGAAGCCAAGTTTCCCATAGGCTCCTCATGGATTATATACTGTTTTACCATTGAGATTCTTTGCCTTTGGTCCCTGTTGCCTGATATTAGGATAATTCTGTTATTGTCTTGTCCATAATTATGATGTCTGTCACACATCAACTTTCACTAAATATTCCAAATTTTGATTGTAATACATCACTTGTGTCACGTACCAACAGACAGCACGTGTACGACATTAGTGACTCGCCCCTCGACCACAACCACCACTACCACTCCACACTCCACCACCACCCCAAAAACCACCTCACAGAATCCTAATGCCTGCCAGAATACTGAGTTCTCATGCCTGGACTCTGCCTACACTTGTATTCCTGGAATGTACCTCTGTGATGGAGTTACAGATTGCCCTAACCAGAATGATGAGAATGATTGTTCAGGTAATGTCTGTTTGGTTCTTAACTCTTGCATATGGACTCCCAAACTCCCTGTGCTTCCTTCTGACTCTTGTTTTCATGGAATAACCTACAGTTGCAAGAATTAAGTTGGCACAGAATAACTTCCATTCTTTCCGATAAAATACAGTAGTGAAGTGATATTTTGAGGAAATTATATTGTACAGTATATTGAATCTTGTTTCATGTTAACAGTAATGCTATAAAACTTATATGTTCTGATGTGGATATTATATATAGTATGTGGTTTTCATTGGAACAGAGAAAACCCCATGTGATTCTGGCTTTATCTACTGTGCTGATTTCTTCATGATTGAGCATCCATGTATAAGGAATACTTCCCTGTGTGATGGCAACGCAGAGTGTAACTCATACAATGCTGATGAATCTCTTTGTGGAGAATGTCCAGTCAACCACTGTCAGAATGCTGGAACATGCTCATTGCTTGACAGAGTCCCAATATGCAGGTACAATAGGTGGTAGAATATTATGTATTGGAAGGATTTCCTTTCCCGATAATCATATCTTCAATGATTTGTTTGTTTCTGCTGAGAAGATAAAGGAAAAACGAGGTGTTGATAATAATTATAACAAAATTGCCATTACAGTACTAAGAGCCATTTTCACATTGATTTTTTTCCAGTTGCACAAGTGGTTTCACTGGCAATCGTTGTGAGTTGCCAGCCCCTCTTCCCCCTGATAATGGTGGTGGTGGTCTCAGTGCTGGAGCCATTGTGGGCATTGTACTTGCCTCAATTGCATTATTCCTGGCTTTAGTGGTTGGTGTTTATTATTACATGAAGAAGAAACAGTAAGTTGAACATTCTCACATATTATAGTATCATTATTTTAGTTGTACAGTAGGCTCTCGATGTTATGCTAAAAGGGTTAGTTAGTGCCTTATACTGTACTTCCATTAGTGTGAAATGCTGAGTTATGAATAATTGGTGTGCATAAGGGAGAGGAGATTAGACATGAAAAGTTAGTGTGCATAAATGAGAGATAAGACGCGAGGACCTGGTGTTGTGGGTAAAATTACGCTCTCAATTTGCAGATACCAGCAGCCTCAGGTGTCGGAGAGTCATTGGGACAACCAGAACTTATCACACTACACCGGACCAGACTTGCCTCTACCAGATGAAGGATATCAGATGGAGGAACTAGCGTCTAGCGGTGGTGATGGTATCTCAAACCCCAATTTTCTGGATGAATATGACGGATCCAGTCAGAGTAGACCTGTCTCAGATATATAGTAAGTTATTTTAGTGTTAGAGATTTGTATATTTTTAAGGAAGCCTGTTCAATTGTTAGTTAAGAAATGTAAAGCAAGATTAGGTGTTTTCACTTTTGTGTTACAATGTTTAATAATTTTGAGTCCATTTAATCAACTTTTCAACAGAAAACAAAAGAAAGTGGACTGTAGTGACTTGTAGATATATTATTTAATCATTTTGGTTACTAACCTGTGAAGATATTGTTACTGAACTTCTTAGTGTATTCATTCATTGATGATGAAGATTGAAGTATGTGCTTGGGAAGGAACCGATGCAATACAATACAGTAGCGCAATAACTACTGTAGTACCAAGCCAGTAGGACATTTGGTACAAGAAAATGAACAAATTAAAGGAAGCAAGCACATAGAACTATACAAGAACATAATACATAATAAAGGAGTGAGCTCACATACACACTACTGGTTCCTACAACAAGGGTAATAGTGGTTAAGGCAGCACAATGGAATGGACACAAAACATAGAAACGCTTTGCTCTTTGAATGACTTACGATTTTGTCAACGTCCGTATTAATATAGCAACATACACACTGCAGTAGTAAAATGTAAATATACTTTTTCTATGTATATTCCTTTGTTTTTTAGTTTCCTTTATATTTAAGCTTTATTGTTTTTCTTTCCATAAGTGGTTCTTTTGGGATAAATAAATGAAACTGATATTTTATATTACAAATTTTTTTAGGCACATTTCATTATATTACATCTTCTATGTTCCACCTCATAGTGGTTTATTGCCTGCAAAGACGTGAGCAGTATTTTATAAAGGTTTTGGTGCCCCTTCGAATCCAAGCCACTCCCTATCAATTCTTTGTCCCTCCTTTCTTTCTATTTCCTTCATGCTTAATGTTCTTCCTCTCCATCTCCTCTTATCCTATTACAATATCATTATCATACTGGAGAAATAAATGCCTTTCTAACCTGATGCTAGTTTATTATTATTATTACTATTACTGTATATGTACAGTCGCAGCACATAGTCCCTTATCAGGGTGAAAAGGGAAGTCTGGTCAAGGATTATGTGCCGCGACTGTACTGTACTGTGTGTACTTGCCTCTTTTAATATTCTTTTCTTGTCTGTTCCATGTGCATGTTTCCTGTTTTTATTCATTTTCTTATATATATATAATCAGTCCCACATGACCTTTATGGACTGGTGCTAGTTTTGGATTTTTTTTTTTTTCTACAATTGGGACTAGCACCAAGCCCACTATCCACCGAAAACAGTTGCTTTTCTTTTTATATGTGGATAAATGAACAACTCTATGCTTAATGTATGTATATTACATATTTTCATACTTTTATATAATGTTGGTTACAAATTCATATTTACAGTAGAGTACAGTACAAGAAAAAATATACAATAGAGTAACACACTTGGTTATATAAATATGCAAGTATTTTTTGTTTATCATCATCTAGGTGAAAACATGGGATTATCATTGGAATATAAAATTAATACCAACATTGTAACTACACTATGTATAGAAACAATTAGATAACACATCTTATTTCAATAATCTTTATATTTATGTCATGATTTCCTGCTTCCTTGTGTGTGTGTATATGAATGTAATGCTCTGTGATCGTCTATATGCGAGCTTTAGGTGTTTATAAAGGAATATATATATATAGTACTCTGGGACAAGGATTAGGTTGCATATTTAACATTTTGTGCTTGTACGAGTAAAAATTTGCTGCAACTTTGTGAATGAGTGTTGGATGTTTGAATTTGGCAGAAAATGTTCAGTATAATGAGCAGAGTCCAGAGAGAGAGAAGCTATGTCAGAACTTGTTCATAAAATATTGTAGTATCTATAACATTAGTCTACAGTATATCACTACAAATGGTATTACTAAAACACAAAGGTACAATGCTCTCACACTGTATTTTCCTGATGTTAGCCCCTAACAAAACATTAATACCACAATATGGTACAGTGAACCTGCATATATAGGTTTCACTTATATATCCCCTATTCTATATGCTTTCCTCATTATACAAAATAGTGGTACAGTATGTTATTTATATATGGGATCTGAATTGTCTACATGTGTAACAGTCCAATATTGTGACATTTTACTTTATATTATTGGAAGTTTGTGCTTTCAACCTTCTACTTTTCACTATACTGTACAAGTCAAACCTTCATAAAGTTTCAATTTTGTTATCTATATCACCTGCACTCTACAGTACAACATTAATGAGTACTGTACAGAAATATGTTTTATAACATGTGTACAAATCTGTATCAGGTTTAGCACACCTTTGGATATCAATTGATGTTATCTTCTAACATCTAAGGAATCATCTAACTAATTTGTGCTAACTTTAGCACTACTGTACGAAGTTTATCACACAGCGTAAGTATTGTTTTACACCAAGTTATTTTTACACTGGAAGCTGTTATGAGCAAAACTGTTTACTTTTAGTACAAAATGTGACAACCACAGTAACAACACGACACTTGGTTATAGTCTGTTTTTTTCTGGCTGATGGTAACAAAGTCTTGATGATATTGGCTGTGGACATTACCAGCATTCAGAGGAAAAACAGATTATATGATTGAATCTTTCCAAAACCTATTACAAAATAATTAAACTATCCTAAGTGATACAGGAGGCCCTCAATAGTAAGGTAACATATTTAACATTTGTCATTTAACACTGGCTCAGTTTAGTAAGTATGTATGGTTATGAATAACAGAAGCCTGAGAAAACAAGTACTTAGTATTATATCAAGGGTTAACTGTACCATTCCACAAGCAGGAAACAGTTGCCATCCCACCAGACTAATTTCATTGGCACTCCCAAACCTCTGGTATTCTGTCTTGTCTAACATACAGATTCAACCTTTTAAATCCAAACTGGTGATTAAAAAATTTGTATTCTCAAGATGCTTTCACAGTTTAGGCAAGTCCAGTAAATCAAACACTTAAAAAATTTACAAAAATCCATAATTCACGAAATATAATGTATTCAATAATGGAAAGAGGTGTTACAGTACAAAACAGTGTCCTTCCAATGTCATCCTATCCAATCCCAGAAAAAACTTGTCATGAAAATTGATTCTTTATCTCAACTGCTAAATTATGGAATGACCTACCACTAACTTATGACCTTCCTACTTTAAAAAGGCTTCTGTATCAAAATATTTGGTTGTGGACTAGTGATTTGTTCTTGATTTTACCAGGCACAGCCTGTTGCCTTACCCGTACAAAAATAACGATAATAGTTTACAGTCAGAAGGAACTCATGTAAGCACATACTGTACCTTGTGTAAACAATGAAACGGTCACTTCTCTGAATTACTGGAAGTGGTATCCAAACACTCAAAAACAACACTCGGCTGCATGCACGACCTCCTGACATAAACCCATCTGAATCCTCCGTTCCCCGTGAGGACAGAGTCCACCTGGCCAGGCTGCGATGTGGCCACCACCTGGCCCTTCTGACATATCAGAAGAGGCTGGATGGAGCCATTGTGGATGCCTGTCTGGGATGCAACACAGCACTCCATTCTATTAAACACATTATTGAAGACTGCAACGCACATAACCACACTCGCCAACAACACAACATACACTCTCTGAGGGCATTGTGTGAAAGCCCGGTTCAGGCAATGGCCTTCCTCAGGAGCTCGGGGCTGCTCGGCCAGACAGCTTGAGGAACTTCAACAACAACTGGAAGTGGTGTACATGTAATATTTCCTCTCAGAGTAAAGTTGCCGCTCTAGCTACCTGTATGTTTTTAGAGCCACTCCCAGTCAATTAAAAAACTGTCCCTCCTCTTATTCTATTTCCTTTTTAGCTTTCTGTCACTTTTCTCTATCTCCTGCTCCCTAAAACTACAGTCTTCCTAGCCTACTTCAGTTTTCTTACTTCCTCTCCAATTTTTTTTTTTTTTTCTGAATGATTCTGTACTTATGGCTTCTTGTTCTCCCCAAACTCTCGTTAACAAGTGTACTCAAAATTAAAAACTATATATTAAATCTTTTACACAGCACTGACCTTCTGGCCTTACCATACAGAAATGAGGTAAAGAACATTAATACATATTTTAAAGAATAACAAAAATAAACACTAGTGACCCAGGAGTTTATATACAGCACAATATATTAATATAGATAAACAAGGTAACAAGATATACAGTTGTAGACCCTCGATATAGCACATGTTTTATACTTATATCTACAACTTCATTCTACACTCCCATCCCTCATTAAAGATATTCAAAAGTTATCCCAGACTTTTGTTATCTACTGGGCCTGTGTTTAGTATATTCCTGTTATATCAAAGGCCTACTGTAGCATACAACGGTAATGAATGCGATGGGACGGGACTGTACGCGATGGCACAGAATCAATATGATGCAAAGTGAAAATATACGATGATTCTTAGGACTGTTCCAAGTCAGTCACAATGGATTACATTGCTGCCTAAACTATCTGTCTCAGTTCTATTTCTTCTAAACCCAATGCATCCTTGAAAATTATTAACTGTGAAAACCACGAACCCTATATCAGTTACTCCACCTGATGGTCAATGTATTTATTGTAGAAAATATGAAAAGACAGTCCAAGCAACTAGCAATGTATGTCAGCCAGAGACAAGAAACAATATGGTTACACAGCTCACTGGACCTGTGTCCTCAGGAGGATGGAACCAAAGAAAAAGAGGCAATAAAAGGAAACCTGCAGTTACTAAAGAAAGGAAGTCTATAGGAAACCAAACCAAACAGACAGTAAGAGAGACAAAACTTAATCATAATAACTAATTGACTGAATGAGGGTGAAACTGTTGACTCAGAACAGCAAATTAGAAAATGATTATACACAAGTTGAGAAAAGCAGGATGAAGTGATCCAAAAACTCAGTGCAAATGACTGAACAGGATCATAATGTGCTCAAACTTAAGGGTATAAAGTTATGAAGTTAAACATAATGTGGCACTGTACTAAACAGACCCAACAATAGCAATGAATATAAAAATAAACATAACAAATACACACTCATTCACACAGCCACACATCACGTACATATTACCAATTACTGGATGTGACAGTGTATGCAAAGAGATATAATTCCTTCAAGATTCAATCTGCTAAGACCACAAACACAAAACAGTGACTTAATATTGATCTGTAAGGTAAGCAGTATATAGTACTGACCAAAAGTAAGGATTCATCATGTTCAAAGTAAGCCTCAAATATCTTTCCTACAACAAGGTTACTCCACTGGAACACCAACAATAGGTTACTGTACTAAATTCTTTCTACAGTACACTAGCTTGGCCCCAAAGCACTCAACTCTCCTTGATCTTCCAATTGTCCTTAACTCTGTCCTCTCCCTGTATCTAACCTGACTTCAACCCTTCTAGCTGAATGCAAATTAATTCCCTAAGCTATGATCATTTTGATCATTCAGCTGTACTCATATCTTCATTGTTTTTTTGTACCTTCTTGCTACCAAATTTCCTATATGTCTGGTACTAGATTTTGCATTATTGAACTGAACTGAATTCTTGCTGACTAATTAATAGAACAAAATTGTCTACTAAGCTAGAGGAAGGGTAGGGGAGGCCATGTTATCTACAGAGGTAGGGGTAATGGGCAAAGTTAATATGGAAACTACCGCTTTTTCTGCTTCACGTTGTTCCCTGCCAGACCTGAGGTATCTATTCTTCATGGCACAGTTTGAAGGAAGCAGTTGCCTCCTCTTTGCCAACAACATTATCATCATCATCATAACCTTCTTTCATCTATGAACCCCACATAGACAAAAGGTTCAATCTGTTTCAATAGTTTTCTGTAGTTTACTGGTATGACTTACTACTGTACTCGCTATCCTATTTTCTCTGCATATATATCCTTACTTGGGTAATAAGTTAAAAAAAATTTAATATCCTCTGTTAACAAATATAATCACTTAATAATCTTTGTTAATATACAGTATATATATTTGTATATATATATACCCTGTGCTTCATGACCTTACACTTACAACCTTTATATAGTCAACAATTGTACCTCTACAGTACATATCCTAAACCAGAAAGGAATCAGGCAACTGGGAGGCAGGATGATTTTTGCCTTGCCTCCATACACACACACTGCCTGACACAAACATACACCGGCACAGCACTAGTACAAATGACTAGTACCTTAACTGATAACCCACACAGCACCAGGTTAAGACTAGTGCCACAGTTAACACCCACACACACACACACACACAGCACTAGCAGAGCAGACTAGTGCCTCACTTAGCACTAGTCTATACACATACGTCTGTAGTAGCTGCCAATGAGGCTCCCCATGTCACTCACTGCCTCCATCATTGTCCCCGTCCGTCCAGGCTCTTCACATGTCTCAAACCCGTACGAGAAGTGTTCTGGAAGTACATTACAGTAATGATAAAATCAAACTTATCTTAACCCTTACGCTGCCGTATTGTTTGCATTTGCAAACTGGTATATACCGGATTATTAAATATTAAGGAATTATTACCTGAGTATAATGAAAAAATAGTCTGTTGTGTCTGTATTAGAATGCAAGAGTTTATTTGCTATAACTGTGAGGGAATAAGATTTTCATCAGGGGAAATTCAAATTTTGGGCGGGAATTGACGAACGCCTGTAGAGGCCTACTCCCTCCGACCCTCTCCCTCTCCCACAGTGATGCCAGCTCAGGTTGGCTTGACGAAATTTCCCTACCATCAACTTTAGAATTTACCTTTTTGCCTCAATTATTCCCTGATTACTCATGAACATTGACGGTCTTTTTTAAATTATTTTCGACTGGTAGAAATTTCCCTGTATACCCTTGAACAATCTTTATATAATTTCCCTGTGAACTTCAAAATTTTATAAAACAGAGAATGTTCCCTGCACCTGGCAACACTGGCCTCCCTTGCTCGCAGCCCGTAGTAGAGATGCAGCAGTATTGCCACTCATAAATGGCTTACAGTATAATTATTATTTTGTTATCAGCAATACATACATTTTGCCTATTTTCTTTTCGCTCATATGTGTATATGAATAAATACTCTTGTCCTTGAACTACTAAACTAAGTAATGACTGATTTATTCAATACTTGGAATGCCTTTGCCACCTCAACCTCCCTCCCACTATAGCGTAATAGTTATGTTCCCACTAAATACTTGTAACTCAGAAAGCATGGCAGTGATAACCACTGCACACATAATAATAATAATAATAATAATAATAATAGAGGCGAGATAGATCAGAAAAGATAATGAAAGTAGAATTTCCAAGCAAACATATGTTATGGTAAGTTGTCAAACAGCAGAAACTTATTATCTGCTGGGCAAGCTGAGATGAACTTAGCAAACAGAGTGTTATTATTATTATAAATAGGACTAGCATGAGGCCCATAGGAGCTTATGTCACTCATAGGAAAATATATTTGTGTTATAAAGAGGTGTATATATAAGGCAAACGGGAAGTATTTGTAGTAGCCTAATGGAAACAGTAAATTATTGGTATAGTGGAACCAGCACAGCTGGATTGCTATAGAATACACCCCTTCTCCAGCCCAGGCCCCATAAAGGCATATTCTGGGCTAGAAGGGTCTATTCCGTGACGATCATCAGAAGTAAATCAAATTTAAATCTGGCGCTGTACTGATATGGGAGCCACCTGGTGGTGGCCTGTAGAGGTACTGACAACGCTCCAGAGCAGCGGTCGCTCGTCCACTCTGTCGCGGAACACGTTACTGTCAACATCTACGCTCCTCGCTGCTACGCTATGGTATTGTGTCACGTGTTCCTGCTATCGTTTCTTTTGTGTTCTAGTGGCTTGCCTGCTTTGCAGATGTATGTGTGTGTGTGTGTTTTAGGTGCGTAAGGGTTTTAGTGTGGGGATTTGTTTCCTTTCCTGGGGGCTAAGTTCATTCTTCTTCCCCTGGAGGGGGTCTGTTGGGGGCCCCTTTCTCGGGGTTTTTCCCCTTCCCTTTCCTTTCACCCTTCTTCCTGCCACTAGTACACTTCTTTTGGTGTATTTTGCCTCGGGGTTTTATGGTTTTAGCGAGGTTTTTTCCTCCCCACGTGTGGCCCTTGCCTCCCCACGTGGTGCGGGTGTAGGGCTACTTAGCCCCTTTTGGTGTTTTCCCCGAGTGTTGTGTAGTGTTACGCGGGGTGCGGGGAGCGAGGATTGTGCCCAGGTTCTCGCTTCCCCTTCCCAACGTATTTTTGTGTTTTCTGGTGTTTTCCCAGTGTGTTTGTTACCCTGGGAGTTGCCCCTCAGGCTGTCTGTGCCTCTCTTTTGGGGCCTGCTGACCGGGGGTTGTTTCCCCGCTCCCGAGGGAGGGTTTTTTTTGGCTTTCGGGGTTTTTCCCCAGGTGGTGCGTGTGGGGGTTTTGTTTGGGGTTTGTTCCCGGGTCCGAGGGGGCTTGCTATCCCCCTCTGCTCGTGTCCTATTTTCTTTGTGTGTGTCTTTGTACGCGTGGTTTCACGTGTTAACCCCTATTTTGTGATTTTTTCCCCCGCAGTCTACTCGTGCCTTATGTGCCTCTACAGGGTGTACTGTGCGGGTGTCCCCTAACGGCCACCAGCATTGTTCGCCCCACGCACCCTGCTTCACGCCCAAGGGTTACGACCCTTTGGTGTGTAGTGTGGAAGGCTGTATGTTGTGTTTTTTCTCTGCACGTGGCGCGAACACGTGTGCGTGTTTGCGCCTTGTGTGGGGATTTTCCCCGTGTGTGTGTTGGTTGGTGTGTGCGCTCACGCTGTGACTGTCTTCCCCCGTGTGCGGTGAGTACTTGTTTGGGTTTTTTCTCCCCAGTTTTTAGTCCTGTGGGGAGTTAGGTTATTTGTTTACACGTGTCCCCTCTCCCCTGTGTCTTGGGGCCTCTGCACCTTTTTGGTGTTTTTCCTTGTCAGCTCTTTTAGTGTCCTTAGGATATTATTCTGATAATGTTGCCTGTACTTCCTGTAGCTGCCTTACCAAGCAAGGTTTTACTCACTACACCTGCATGACTTCTTCCAACCGGTGCTGGTTTCTTCTGCTTCCTTTTCTTTGATGCCTTTTTTACTAGCTCTTCTATCTATCTATCTATAGCTCCGACGCCTCGTTCCCTCCGGGAACTCCCCTCAAGGAGGTGGCCACGGCAGAAGTGTCTCCAGTTCTCCCTGTTCCAACACTCCCTCCTTACTTGTTCAAGCCCTCCTCTGCCCCTCATGTTTCTCTCCTTTACATACTCTTCCACTCTGTTCTGCCATCTAACCGGTGGTCTGCCTCTCACACCAGGTCCTACAACTTCACTTCCATACACCTTCTTTACAAATTCCTCGCCTTGCATTCTCTCCACATGTCCATACCATCTCAATGTATTACGTTTCACTCTCTCAACCACTCCACACTCAATACCAATTGCCTTCTCACTCATACCACATCTCTCATATACACTCTCATTACTTTCTCCATCCCATCTAGTAAGTCCACATGCTCCTCTCAAGTAACTCATTTCCACAGCACCTATTCTAGACTGATGCGCCCTATTCCATGTCCATGTCTCCGACGCATATGTCAGTGTTGGCAGGATTATACTATTTCGTAGTCCCCTTTTCACTTCCATACTCACACTTCTACCCTTCATAATCCTCCCCAGTGATCCTATGACCTGTCTACCCTTCACTGCTCTCTCCCTAATTTCTCCTTCCATACTTCCATGTTTACACATAACTGTACCCAGGTACTTAAACTCCTTCACTTCCTCCATCCTCTCACCCCTCAGAGTTATCTCACACTTCGTCCCAGTTGGTACAGCCACTCTGTAAGGTGTAGCAAAGTCAATCACTTCAGTTTCTGCTCTTTCAAATACCATCACTTTACTTTTACCCACATTCACCTTCAGTTTCCTTCGTTTACACACAGACTGAAATTCGTCCACCACTCTCTGTAAATTCCTTTCATTCTCAGCCATCAGCACAGTGTCATCCGCAAACAAACTTGCCACCAGGGACCAATTTGCTTCATTCAGCCTCAACTTCACCCCCAGACCATTCACTTTGGCTTTCACCTCTCTCATACAACCATCCATATATATATTGAACAGCCATGGTGACATAACACACCCCTGTCTCAGCCCTACACTAATATTAAAACTCTCACTTAGATCACCCTCTACCCATACACATGCTTTTGCATCTGCATAAAAAGCCTCAATGCCTTTCAGCAAAGGCCCCCCAACTCCATAAATTCTCAACACCTCTGTCATAGCTTTCCTATCAACTCTATCATATGCCTTCTCCAAGTCCATGAAGGCAGCATACAACTTCTTACCCTTCCCAATATACTTCTCCACTATTGATTTTAATGCAAATATTTGGTCCACACATCCTCTACCCTTTCTGAATCCTCCCTGCTCCTCACTAACTTTATTCCCTGTTACTTCCATCAGTCTTTCAGTCAGAACCTTCCCGTAAGCCTTCCCCGGTACACTAAGAAGGCTTATTCCCCTATAGCTACCACACTCATCCTTACTTCCCTTCCCCTTATACAAAGGTACAATTATGGCTCTCCTCCAATCCTCTGGCACCTCTCCCTGCCTCCAGGCCAATGTACATATAAGCAACATCCACTCCACCACTACCTCCCCCCCACACTTTAACATTTCAGCAGTTATCCCATCCACCCCTGGTGCCTTTCCCATCTTCAACTTTCCTATTGCTTTCCTAACCTCTTCCCTTCCTAATTCTCCCTGTACATCCTGTCGTCTACCACCTGCCTCCATCCCCATGCATGTCACCACCGCCTCCCCTCCCATCCCCCCACTCATCAACCGATCAAAATGCCTCTTCCACACTTCTTTCACTTCCTCACTTCTACTCACAGTAACTCCATCCTCTCTCTTAACTCCATCCTCTCTCTTCATTCTCACACTACCAGACTTTCCTTCTCCTCTTTCTCTTTTAACCTCCTTCCAGAATAATTTCTTGTTCTCTTTAAACTTTTCACTCAGCTTCATACCAAACTCCTCATCCACTCTCCTTTTACTCTCACTCACCATCATTTTCACTTGTCTCTTACACACATTATATTCTCTTTTCCATCTCTCTCTCACTTCTTCCGGCACATTCCTCTGTAGTGTTCTCCGATATGCCTTCCTCTTATCCTCTACAGCATCTTTCACTTCTTCTGTCCACCAAGCACTCCCTTTCTTGTCCCTCTTCTGTGACTTATATCCTACTACCTCTGCTGCTGTCCTTAATACTCTCATCTTAAACATTTCATACACCGCATTCACTCCCACTCCCTCCCCTATCCCCATCCTTACATCCCCCAGCACCTCACCCACCCTCCTCTTATATTCCTCCCTATACTCTTCTACATCTAATTTCCCACTAGCCACCACCCTCTTATTCCTCACCCCTTCATCCCTCCTACTATACTCCCACTTAACCCTAACCTTCATCCTCACCAACACCGCAAAATGGTCGGAGCAATGGACCATTCCTCTCACTACTTTTGCGTCATACACATCCTTCCTCAACCTTTCATCCACTGCCACATAATCAATCAAACTCTTCTGCTCTCCTCTCTCATCTCTTCTCTTCCATGTATACCTGTGGATCATCTTGTGCTGAAAGAAGGTGTTCGCCAAGAACAACCCCCTCTCAGCACAGACATCCACCAGATATTCACCATTCTCATTTGTTCCTTCTACACCCCATTTACCCACAATATTCCCCACTTCCTCACCTCCCACCTTTCCATTCATGTCTCCCATCATCACTATTCTCCTTCCATTATCAATTCCTCTCAGACATGCATTCAGCTCTTCCCAAAACACTCTCATCTTCTCTCTCTCCGTCTTACTCTTTTCATTCACTGGTGCATAAGCACACACCCAAGCATACTTCACCAAGCCAATCTTTCCAGTCATCCATACTATTCTTGATCCATTCCACCCATGTCCATCCACTCCCTTCCACACCCACGGAGACACCAACAGCGCACACCCTTCCTTCCCTCTTCCTTTACTCTTTTCATTCATGCCCGTCCATACTACTCCTCCCTCCATTCCCTCCCACAGTCCACTCTCCCTTCCTTCCTGACACTCAACCACTCCACATCCTTTCACGTGTGTCTCCGTCACTCCCATCACATCCACTCTTCCTTTCTTAAAACATTCTACAATCTCTCGCCTCTTGGTCCCATCCGTCATTCCATTCACATTCACAGCTACCACTCTCATACAATCCCTCTTCCCTACTCCCTCTACAGGGCAACCCGGAGACCCTCCCCCGCCAGTAGCCATATCTGTCCACTCCCCCATTGGGGGGCCACTGATGGCTGGCAAGGCCAATGCAGTGCTCATTCCCGGAGGGACACGGGCCGTCGGCATTGTCAAAAGCTAAAAACAGGGTCATAAATTTAAAAGAAATTATCACAAAATATAAAAACATGCAGTCATAGAAATTAAAATCTTAAAAACACTAAAATACAATAAAAATACAATAAAAACCTTAAAACCTATATGTGGGGGAAGCTAGGTCTCACCCCCACACCGCCTTCCCCTTTGGCTCCACCTCCTGAATGGATAAAAACTAGATAAAAAAAGGAGGTGTACCCCCGAGGTCACCGCTTGGAGGCGGGGTAAGGCTTACCTACCCTTCCTGGGGAGGGGTAGGTCACCGAGGTTCTTGCATTTCCCAATACCGATAGCAGTTAAGCACAGTAGCAATCCTCGACCTCATTGGTTACGATATTGCCACTGCGCAAAGCAGTTGCTACTACTGTACTGTTTTTACTCTGCGTTGTAGCATTCTTCTTCGTGCAGTACTGTATTTTCAACATTCAGTACCATCTTTTTTCTTACAATACAGTACAGTTTTTATAATTTTTTAACATTATGCGGTAGGGTAGTAAAGACTATCTATCTTTCTTCCTGCAACATAAACTCTTACTTTGTGCTTGCCTTTATATTGGGGGTAAGAGAAGCTTAACCATTACTTTCTGGTAGAGTAACATGTTCCTCCATTAAAACCCTCTCCCTCCTTGGGTTTCCTAGGGTCTACTCTCGGTTTTTGGGGACCGTGTTTGCGGGGTTTTTTCCCCGGCAGTGTGGGGGTGAGTATGTGTGAGTTAGTGTTTTGCCTTGGGAGTTAGTGTTTTCCTCCCTTGGGGTGTTTTGTGTTTTTCCATGTGTGTACACGTGGGTTCACGTGTTAACCCCTTTTTTCTCCCGCAGTCCACTCGTGCCTTGTGTGCTTCTACTGGCTGCACCGTGAGGTTGTTCCTCGACGTGCATCACCACTGTTCACCCCACACATGCTTCTGCACTCCCAGGGTACGTTCCTGCTACGTGCCTCTCGGGGTCACAGGGGATCAAGCTCCTAGCACCCCGGGAGTCCCCGTCGCCATCCCTGGGTGGTTCTGTGCCTCCCTTTCGTGGTTTCCCACCATTCCCGGAAGCGAGCCAGACCACCGCGCTGGCCCCCCTGGCTACCTGACCGGTACCAGGACCCAGCAGGGAAGCTGCTTCGTCTCCCCCAAGGGCGAGCTCCTCGAGCCGCTCGCGGGGGTGAAAGCACGAGTCCAGGAGAAGGTCTCGCACTCGGGGTCACAGGGGTTCGGGTCCCTAGCACCCCGAGAAGCCTCCTCTCCTTCCTTAGTCGGCTCTGATAATCCCCCCGTCGTGCTGCACCCCTGGTCACCTCCCAGGTACCAGGGCCCAGCAAGGAAAGGCTCCTTCTCCCCCGCGGACGCGCTCCAAGAGCCGCTCCCGAGGGAGCAAGCGTAGCACCAAATGCAGGACCTCCTCAGCTAAGGACCCGGTGGGGTACTGACTGACGAACCTGCTAGGTCCCTGCCAGCTAGGCTCCGACCACAGCCTAGGGTACTACCCATGCACAACCTAGTACCAAGAGCAGGTCCCTCTCAGCCAAGGACCCGGTAGGGTACTAACTGACAAACCTGCTAGGACCTGGCCAGCTAGGGGGCTACCCAGGCACAACCTAGTGCCAAGAGCAGGACCCTTTCAGCCAAGGACCCGGTGGGGTACTAACTGGCAAACCTGCTAGGACCTAGCCAGCTAGGCTCCTACCACAGCCTAGGGTGCTACCCATGCACTACCTAGCACCAATAGCAGGACCCGTTCAACCAAGAACCCGGGAGGGTACTGACTGAGAGGCCTGCTGGGACCTAGCCAGCTAGGCTTCGACCACAGCCAAGGTTCTACCTGTGCACAACCTAGGGGCTACCTCGGGCTCAGCCAAGGCGCTACCTATGCACAACCTAGGCGCTACCCGGGGCTCAGCCTGGTGCGACATGGTCCTCAGCCTAGGGGCTACCTGGACCTGAACCTAGTGGCTACCTGGACCTGAACCTAGTGGCTAGCTGGAACTGAACCTGGGGCTCAGCCTAGGGGGTACCTGGGACTCAGCCTACGGCAGCTAGTTCATGAGAGTTTATATCACACGGCCTCTTTGCCGCGTGAGGGAAATAGGGGAGCGAATGCGATAACGTTTCAAAACGTTCTCAGAGCTGTAACAACACTCAAACTCGGGGTTTTTTCCAGTCACTGGCCTCCCTGACATTGACGTTTTTACGTCCCTCTGTTCTCGTGGTGATTCGCAGGTGGTCACCATGGTTCTCCGAAACGTCAGTCATTCTTTACCAAGAACGAGACAGAGGTTCCCTACCCTGTGCTGACATAGGGTTCCAATTGAGGTATGTCTTCCAGTGGTGGGGCAACTGTTGGGTTCCCATAAATTTCCACAAAAGTTAGTTTGCTCATAATTTGGCATAGCCTCCCCAGACATATCAGGTAACTGCTTGACCCACCAGTCTTCTTTTCTGCTTGGCTCGGAAATTTTCAAAGTAGTTTTTTCACCTCACAGTGGTCCATACCAAATTCAAACAAACCATTGATAAACTATACGGCTCCGGTTGTTGCCTACCGTCCTACCAAGCTGCACATGTCACTCTTGGTGTCATGTCCAAGCTCTCAGGGATGATATTACAGCTACCCTAGTCCTCGCCTCGGATCACCTGTTTTGTATTCCCATAACAGGGAGACATGGAGCAGCAAGATTTGTGTCTTGTACACCATACTCATTCAATGGGGGCTTTTTAACTATGTCCTTAACCTTTCATCGCACGCATTCCACTTAGGGGATGCGAGCGAAGGGATATTGGGGCTTCGGCTTACCCTGGTCGATGCCTTGTATTAATGCTCAGGACGGTCCTGGCGTTACACTCACGACACTGTCCCAGACAGCCTCGTGAGATTTAAAGTTCTCCTCATTCCCCAGTGGGGGAGCTGGCCAATTATTTGCCACCCCACAGCTCCACTATTGCAACGGTACCCGTTCCTGAACCCGCCCTTCTTCTCACCTTCCCTGCCGCGTCACCGGTAGGGGACTCAAGTCCACCTGGGGATGTTGGAGCCGTTCCCGTTCTTCCAATCTCTCCGGGTCTCGAGTCCCCGAGCGGCACCCTGGCGGAAGAGCCGGCTGCCTCTTCTCCTCCTTCCCCGTCGCCTCCTCCTGTGGACGACGGGTACCTTCCCTACTCTTGGGACTTTCTTCCTCCGTCCTGGACTCACTCTTCAGAGGAGGGCAGACTGGTGCGTGGTCTCCCGATCCTTCTCAACCAGACGTTTGGGTGAGGAGGGACGACGTGCTAGTGAAGTGGGGAGCGGACGAAGCGGGCGACGCAGTACCCTTCTACAAGGTGCTCCCTATCTCCGCTCCTGTACCTGCCTCTTCTAAGGTCTCCTCTGCGGCTACCTTGGACGCGATGGGCTTCTTGGTGGAACACAGTCATTTACAGCTGTCCCAGGCCTGGAAGATTGACCGGTCCTCCGAGAACACGGCAACCTTCATCTCCTAGGACGCTGACTTTCCAGGGGATAAGGGCAATGGGGACTTGGACATTCCAACCCTTCTCCTTAAGTCCCTGGACCACCAAAAGTCCACCGCTCCCAAGAAACCACCTCCTCCGTCTTTCCCCGGCATCCTCCCTCCTTCCCGCGCTCCGCCGGGTTTGAGGGAGTGCCTGTGGAAGACAAAGAAGGAGCCGCCGGTCCCCTACCTGGTACGGGAGCCCGACGGGAAGCTGAGACAGGCGGAAACAGCTGCCCGGTTGGAGCTGTCCCATATCATCTCCACCGGTGCAGTTGTTTCCCTCCTGCGAGATGGCGTCAAATCCCTCAACAGCACCTTCCATGAGATGTCAGGCCTACAGCTGTCGTGAGTACCGCTTTGTCACCTTGTTGTTATTTTGTGGGATACAGGGCACGGTTACTCTTGACTAACTTATCGAGTCTCTAACCTCGGGTTCTCTCGGTGTTTCCTGTTTTTTCCCTACAGTGACACGCTCATGTCCATGGCTAACGTTTTGGAAGGTATCGGGGCCATGACGACTCACAACCTTCAGGAGGCGGCGAAGACCTTCGCTGGGGCCAGGCTGGCGACCCGCCATGCAGCCGCCAAATCCGCTCCTGAAATGGCGCAGCGGGGTGTGGTGCGTGCTGCTCCACTATTTCCTGTTCTGTTCGACCAGGCAGCGACGGACTCGATATTCTCCTCCCTCCGGACGGTGAGTAATCTCCCAAAACCTTCCACATCCAAGTAAGTTCCTGCCTGTTGAGTCTCTACTCTAGGATTGGTTACATGTTATTTGGTGATAGAGCGGATTTTCTCGGTCCTCCTCCGAACCATTCGGTTTGTCCGTAGGTCACGCGCCCTTCCCCACCTACCGTGGTGGCGGCGTCGGGACCCATTCCTGGACCTGCTCTTCCCGAGTCCCCCCGGTGGAGCGGGTACGGGATCTGGGGGGCGGGACATCCACCACATCCTTCAGGACGAGGTATCTGTTCCACTCACTCTCCCCCACCCCCTGTGTTGCGATGGGGACTCCGCCCACCTTACCACAGGGTCCCCGTGGGAGACAGAAAAGGGGGAGGGTGCGCCCGAAGGGAAAAGGTCAGGCGACTTAGCTCCCGTCACCAGTCATCCCATACATCATCTCCATTCTGTACAGTCTCACGCTCATCCCCATGTCATTCATGTTGTACATATGGTGCTGGCTCAATAAAATACTTTGTTATTTTTGGAGTATATAATGATAATAAATTATATGAGTAACAACCTTTCCACAGCAGCTACCACCCTAGCTCTGGGAAGTCGTTTTACGATGGTTTCACCTAAAGACGCTTTAGGGGTGGGGGGGGGGGGGTCCTAACCTACTCCCCCCCTCCTCTACCCGACCCCTCGAGTCTGACTATAAAGACTTCGACTGGTAACACTTTCTGGTTTTTAACAGAACAGTCTACGGTATATAATGATAATAAATTATATATAAGTATAAACACTTCCACCACAGCTATTACCCTAGCTCGTGGGGAAGCCGTTTTTACGTCGGCTTCACCTCAGTTTTTATACTTTATATGAGTCCCCGCTCTTGACCGCTCTTAATTAGGCCCATGAATGCCTCCACCTCACCTCCCACCTACCGCATCGCATGCATAGCAATCCAGCTGTGCTGGTTCCACTATATACCGTAAAGGCATAATCTGGGCTAGAAGGGTCTATTCCGTGACGATCATCAGAAGTAAATCAAATTTAAATCTGGCGCTGTACTGATATGGGAGCCACCTGGTGGTGGCCTGTAGAGGTACTGACCCCACTCCAGAGCAGATGACGCTCATTCACTCTGTCGCGGAACACGTCACTGTCAACATCTACGCTCCTCGCTGCTACGCTATGGTATTGTGTCACGTGTTCCTGCTATTGTTTCTTTTGTGTTCTAGTGGCTTGCCTGCTTTGCAGATGTATGTGTGTATGTGTGTTTTAGGTGTGTAAGGGTTTTAGTGTGGGGATTTATTTCCTTTCCTGGGGTTAAGTTCATTCTTCTTCCCTCTGGGGGGGGGGGGGGTATGTTGGGGGCCCCCTTTTTCGGGGTTTTTCCCCTTTCCTTTCCTTTCCTTTCTCCTTTCCTCCTGCCACTAGTACACGTCATTTGGTGTTTTTGCCTCGGGGTTTTATGGCTTTAGCAAGGTTTTCTTCTCCCCACGTGGTGCGGGTGTAGGGCTATTTAGCCCCTTATTGATGTTCCCCCGAGTGTGGTGTAGTGTTACGTGGGGTGCGGGGAGCGAGGATTGTGCCCAGGTTCTCGTTTCCCCTTCCCAGCGTAATTTTGTGTTTTTATGGTGTTTTCCCAGTGTGTCTGTTACCCTGGGTGTTGCTCCTCAGGCTGTCTGTGCCTCCTTTTAAGGCCTGCAGACCGGGGGCTGTTTCCCCGCTCCCACGGGAGGGTTTTTTTTGGCTGTCGGGGTTTTTCCCTGGTTGGTGCGTGTGGTTTTTTTTTTGGGTTGGTGAGACCCGGGTCCCGGGGCAGCAAGGGCGTGCTCCTCCCACTCTACCCTCTCACGGTTTTTATTTAGGGTTTCCCGTGCTTTTTGCTGTGTACGCATGAATTCACGTGTTAACCCATGTTCTGTTTTTCTTTTCTCCCTCAGCCTACTCGTGCCTTATGTGCTTCTTCGGGGTGTACCGTGCGGGTTTCGCCTGACGGCCACCTGCACTGTTCGCCTCACGCACCCTGCTTCACGCCCAAGGGTTGCGACCCTTTGGCATGCAGTGTGTGCCGCCCTTGGGCTGAGCTGTGTCGGGAGACACCCGCCTCTGCCCGCCCCAAACTCCCCGCCCTTGCCTCCCTTCGTAATGCGTGGACTAGGGCCAGGAGAATGGCACACAAACAGGACGGCTCTTCCTTGATGTGGGCGGACCCTGCTTTGGGAACGGAACTGTGTTTATCCAGGACCCGTTACCCTTCTACGTGTCTCTCGGAGTCTCAGGGGCTAGAAACCCCTGTTACCCCGAGAGATTTCGTCTCCTTCCCTAGACGGTTCTGCGACTCCTTTCCGGGGCTTTACACCCCAGGAGGCGAGTGAGCCTGTCGCGCTGGTTACCCGACATACCTCACTGGTACAAGGGCCCAGCAGGGAACCTGCTGCTTCGTCGCCCCCTAGAGCTGGCTCCTCGGGTCTCTCTCGGGGGCGCAAGCGTTCGGTGAAAAGGTCCCGCCACTCCAGGAAGACCCGGACTCGCCGTCGTTCACCGTCCTCCTCGTCTTCTTCCTCTTCTTCCTCCTCGTCGTTCTCATCGGAGGACTCTCCTTCTCCCTCCCCCAAACCCCGCAAGGTTAAGCGGAGGGAGGAGAGCCCTTCGCCGAGGAAGATTGCACGGATTGTCCGTACTCTTGTCCCTACCGCCCTTCCTGCCTTCCCTTCTTCGGGTCCCGCTGTCCTGCCTCCGGTAGCAACACCGGTACCCGTTCCTGAACCCACCCTTACTACCCCACTCCCTGCTTCGTCGCCGGCGGGCACTCGAGTCCCCCCGGGGATGTTGGAGACGTTCTCGTTCCTCCAACGTCTCCGGGGCTCGAGTCCCCGACCGGAGACCTGGCGGAGGAGCTGGCTACCTCCTCCCCTCCTTCCCCGTCGCCCCCTCCTACGGACGACTGGTACCTTCCCTACTCTTGGGCCCTCCTTCCTCAGTCCTGGACCCATTCCTCGGAGGAGGGCAGATTGGTGGCGTGGTCTCCTGACACCGCCCAACCAGACGTCTGGATCAGGAGGGACGACGTACTCGTGAAATGGGGAGCGGACGAGAAGGGCGACGCAGTGCCTTTCTACAAGGTCCAGCCCCTCTCTGCTCCGGTACCCACTCCCTCGAAGGTCTCCTCCGCGGCTACCTTGGACGCGATGGGCTTCTTGATGGAGTATAGTCAATTACACCTAGCCCAGGCTTGGAAGATTGACCGCTCCCTCAGGAACACGGCAATCTTCCTCTCCTCAGAGGCGTACTTTCCAGGGGATAAGGGCGACGGGGACTTGGATATTCCTGCCCTTCTCCTTAAGTCCCTGGACCATCAGAAGCACACCGCCTCCAAGAAACCACCTCCTTCATCTTTCCCCGTCATCCTCCCTCCTTCCCGGGCACCTCCGGGTTTGAGGGAATGCTTGTTGAAGACGGAGAAGGAGCCACCGGTCCCCTACCAGTTGAGGGAGCCCGACGGTAAGCTAAGACAGGCGGAAACAGCCGCCCGGTTGGAGCTGTCCCACATCATCTCCACCGGAGCGGCTGTTTCTCTCATTCGAGACTGTCTAAGCGCCCTCACCAACACCTACCACGAGATGTCGGGTTTACAGTTAATGTGAGTACCGTTACTTCTTGTTTGGTTATTGTTGAGGGATACAGTGTAAGGGGACTCTCAGTTAACTCTCGAGTCTCTACCCCGGGTTCGCTCGGTTTTCTTGTTTATCCCTTACAGTGATACTCTCTCGTCCATGACCACCGTCATGGAAGGCGTCGGAGCGATGACGACGCACAACCTTCGGGAGGCGGCAAGAACCTTCGTCGAGGCGAGACTGGCGTCCCGCCAGGCAGCCGCTAAATCCGCTCCGGAAATGGCGCAGAGGGGAGTGGTGCGAGCTGCTCCACTTTCCCCTGCGCTGTTCGACCAGGCGGCAACGGATGCGGTATTCTCTTCCCTCTCGGCGGTCATCAACCTCCCTAAACCCTCCACCTCCAAGTAAGTTCCATTCGAGTGAATCTTTTACTTTGAGAGTTTTAACATGTGGAAAAATTAGAGGGAAATTCGTGGGTCTGTTCCTAACCAGTCTGTTTGTCCGTAGGCCACGTGCCCCACAGCCACCCAGACCAGCAGTCCAGCCTCGAAGGCCCTCCCAGCCTGCGAGGCAATCGAGGATTACCTACCCCGCCCCGCCACGACAGTACCCCAGGTTCCACAGGACCCAACAGCCGTTTCGGGGGAGGGGGCAGGACTCCAAGCCTTTCCCCAGACCCAAGCCCTCCTTCTCCCACCCCTCCCAGAAGGACCGCTCCACTTGAGGGTCCCGTCCGGGGCTGCCTCACAGGGTGGTCAGCAGCCTGGCCCTCCCACGGCTGGGCAGCAAGGGTGATTCGCCAGGGCCTGTCTTGGCCCTGGATATCTGTACCGGTGAGTAACTGTCCTTTAGCCCCCGGGTTTTTGACGTTTCTGACATATGACATAACCTCCCCACCTTGGGTTCCCGTTAGGGTCAAAATCAGATTCACAGTTAAGGTCAAGGTCTCTCCCTCACTACCTGTCATCCTTCCCCACCCCTTCCCGGGTCCCTCGGGTCCCGGTCTAGGATTAACTGTGTACCCACTGCCACCTGTCACTTTCCGTTACAGCCACTACGTCTTCCTCCTGCCTCAACCAAAGTGTCACTTTCGGTCGTCCCGCACGTGTTAGAAATGCGGGAAAAAGGGGTAGTGGAGCGGGCGACGGGAAGGGTCTTTCTTTCTCGTTTATTCACGGTCCCAAAAAAGGACCAAGGGAAAACGAGATTGGTAATGGACCTGAGCAAACTAAACAAGTTCGTGAAACCATTACGTTTCAGGATGGTTTCAGTTGCTCAGGTCCGCACAGTTCTTCGAAGGGGAGACTGGTTAGCATCTCTGGACCTCCAGGATGCGTACTGGCACGTCCCGATCCACCCCCGGTTTCGCCGCTTTCTGGCTTTCCAGGTGGGGACCAAGACGTTTCAGTTTACCAGGCTCCCTTTCGGTCTTTCTCTAGCCCCGTGGGTCTTCACAAAGCTCGTGAGGGTGGTGGCATCCCGTCTGGCGGAGGCGGGTGACCCCACTCTCATGTACCTGGACGATTGGTTGCTTCACGCCCCCTCCAAGGAGCAGGTAGCAAACAACGTCAGGATAGCAAGGGGGGTGCTAGAGGAAATGGGGTTCCTGTTGAACATCCCCAAGTCCTCTCTCACTCCCACTCGCAAACTGTGTTGGCTGGGAATAGAGTGGGACTCTCTTTCGGCCACCCTCTCGCTCGCTCCAGACGACGCCCGCCGGACCCTCCGCCACGTCCGCCAGGCTCTCACTTTTCCCGTACTTTCTCTCGCCGCCAGTGGGAATCATTGCTCGGGTCCCTAAATTTCGCGGCCCCTGCAATACCCCTGGGACGACTGAAACACAGGAGGCTGACGCGGGAGGTAAACCTCCACCTATCCTCCACACACAAGGACCTGCCCAGGCAAGTGCCCCATACGCTTCACCGTCTCCTCTGCCCCTGGCTACGTCCCGGTGCCCTGCGTCAGCGAGTTCCCTGGGTTTTTCCTTCCCCGGGGATCACGGTGGCGACAGACGCATCGGACGTAGGCTGGGGATACCAGTCTTGCCTGGGACATCAACGGTGCGGGGGATGGAAGGAAGAGGAGAGGCTACTACACATCAACGCCCGGGAGTTGATGGTAGTAAGGAAGTGGCTTAACAGACACCCCCAGTTTCCCAGGATAGGCGTCCGTTTCAATATGGACAATGTTGCGGCCGTGCGGTGCCTACAGAAACAAGGCACGACACGGTCGGAAATTCTTCTGTCCCTGTCAGAACAGATTTTCGCAATAGCGGCCAAGAGGTACATTCACCTCTCGGCCCGCTATGTGCCAGGGCGGGAGAATGATTGGGCGGACGCTCTATCCAGGTTCAGGGGGACGTCAGTCGAGTGGCAACTGCGTCCCCCTGTGTTCGAATCACTGTGCCTTCGCTACGGGATACCGGAGGTGGACCTGTTCGCCTCCCCATCCACGGCCCTACTTCCTCTGTTCCTAACCTTCTCATCCAGGACAGAGGCGGGAGGTCCGGACGCCTTCACGGAGGACTGGAACAGGTGGGGGTATCTGTATCTCTTCCCACCCCCAGCTACGTCAGTCCTCCTGAAGGCGATCCTCAAGCTGAGCGCATTCAGAGGGAGGGTACTCCTCATAGCCCCCCTCTGGCCAGCGCAGCCGTGGTTCGGAGAACTGTCCCGGTGGTGCCCTCATCCTCTTCAGTTGGGATCGGCTTGCCTCTCCAGTACCCTGTCTGCACCACTCCAAGCGTCACTGAAACTACACGCTTGGAGTTTCTACGGGGAGTCCTCAGCAAAAGGTTCACTAACGAGACAGTGGGCAAGATGCTGAGGGCTCATCGTCAGTCGTCGGTGCGACAATACGAATCGTGCTGGAAAAGATTCAAGGACTTCTTGCGAAGACACCCCTCCATGGTTATCTCGGAGGATACGGTCCTGGAATTCCTCACGTGGCTCGCCGATTCCACCAACAGTGCCCCGGCGACGGTGCTTGCGCATCACGCAGCCCTGTCTGATCCCCTCCTCCTAGGTTTTAATATTAAATTGTCAGAGAGACCTCTCTCTCTCTACTGAGGATGGGGATTCGGGCGGGGACCGCACCTCACCGGACCCAGTCTCCTTCCTGGTCCCTTCACCGTGTCCTTACGTACCTGACCTTCGAGGGGGTCCCTCTGGAGGTTTGCCACCTCCTCCAGAAAGCTCTCTTCCTGCTCGCCTTAGCTACAGGGTACAGGGCCTCTCAGTTGGCAGCCCTGACCCGTCATCCAGCTTTTTCCTCCGTAAGCCCTAACCTTACTTCTTTAACTATCTCCCCCTCTCTTACTTTCCTAGCTAAGAACGAGCAGGCTGACAACAGGATTGGCCCTCTTCCAGTACCCTCCTTCCTGAGGGATGGAAGTTTCCACCCTCTCTGTCCAGTCCACGCCTTCACAACTTACGTGCAGGCGACGAGAGAGGCTTCTCCGGACTTGTTCTTCTACAACTCCAGGTCCGGTAACCCTCTCTTCCCCAGGTCCATCGCTCGCCTTCTCTGCCGAGTGATCAAGAACGGGGATCCCAGACACGCCCCGAGGGCTCACAGCGTTAGGGGCGTGGCCGCCTCCCTCGCCTTCCTCAGGACTCACTCGGTGGAACGGGTACGGGATCTGGGGGGCTGGACATCCACATCCTCCTTCAGGACGAGGTATCTGTTCCATTCGCTCTCCCCTACCCCCTGTGTGGCTATGGGAACCCCACCCTCCGTTACTCAGGGTCCCCGTAGGAAACATAAGAGGGGGAGGGGCCACCCGAAGGGAAAAGGTCGGGCGACTTAACTCCCGTCACTAATTATTACCCGAGCTTGGGCCATAGCCCGAGCTCGAGGACTTTAACAAAAAGGGGGGTGGGAGTAGGGGGGGGGGCCTAACCTGCTCCCCCCTCCTCTACCAGACCCCTCGAGTCTGACTATAAAGACTTCATTTGGTGACACGTTCTGGTTTATAACAGAACAGTCTACGGTATATAATGATAATAAATTATATATAAGTAAAAACACTTCCACCACAGCTATCACCCTAGCTCGTGGGGAAGCCGTTTTTACGTCGGCTTCACCTCAGTTTTTATACTTTCTACGAGTCCCCGCTCTTGACCGCTCTTAACTAGGCCCGTGAATGCCTCCACCTCACCTCCCACCTACCGCATCGCATGCATAGCAAAAATCCAGCTGTGCTGGTTCCACTATACCAATAATAGTGCATTTGTCGCGGCATTGTATTTATTGGTTGTGGAACCAGCACAGCTTTAACTTTCCCACCCACCTCCCGAAACGGCAGGCATTCACTTTCTTTCTCATTTGAGTGAACGAGCGTCATCTGCTCTGGAGCGGGGTCAGTACCTCTACAGGCCACCACCAGGTGGCTCCCATATCAGTACAGCGCCAGATTTAAATTTGATTTACTTCTGATGATCGTCACGGAATAGACCCTTCTAGCCCAGATTATACCTTTACGGGGCCTGGGCTGGAGAAGGGGTGTATTCTATAGCAATCTAGCTGTGCTGGTTCCACAACCAATAAATACAATTTAAGCGGCTGAAAGCCGCGACAAATGCACTAATTTAGCATTCTTCTCTTACTAAAGCTAAATTGTTATACTTTTCATAGGGAAGTACTCATGATGGCTAGAGGTTACTTAAAAAAAATTTCAATTAGCCCATTAATTGCTTTACATCTTAGATAATACAAGAGTCAGGCATATTACACACTTTCTATCATACCAAACTACCAGTATAGCATGATAATAAAACTCTACATACACACGCCTACTCCACACAAACTTCTCTTCTTAAAGGAATGGGCTCTTCATTACTCAATTCTTATTGCAAAATAATACAAACTGAGCGATGAAGAGTCTTTGCCTAGAAGTAGTTTAATAATACTACCCTCTCACACTTAACGCACCTCTGAAGTAGTCCTCGTGTTTCCTGAGGTTTTGTACAAGGGTAGAGTTGTCCATGGGTCCAGCCTCACCCCCCAGCTCCTGTGGTAAGTGTTGGGGCGGCACATGTTGGTGGAGTGAGCTCAGATCCTCGCCGTGGAAGTGCAGCTAATGGTGAGGGTGAAAAGAAGGATGAGGTTGTGATTGGGAGATTGAAAAGAAAGTTGAGGTGGTGATTTATTGTGGTGTTCCATATGGCCCATGTTGCCTGGTACAGTACTAGGAAATAATTTCTGTCTTCTCTATATAGATTTGGATACTGCATATCACTGCAGTTCTATTTTTATGGAAAGGGTGACAATTTACACTACTGCATATATCCCCAAAAATGGTAATTATGGGTTGCTCATATAATGTTTATATTACTGTGAATAAAAAAAGGATCAAGATGATAATGCCTGTGGTACTCACTCGTCCCTTGATGGTTTCAGAGAGGAACGGTTTGATGAGACTAAACACCCAGTCAAAAATGGAAGGCTCATTAACAAAGTGGAGAGCTTTGAACCTCAGTGGAAACACTTCCTGCAAGAAACAAATGGTACTGGTAAAATGCTAACTCTTTTGTTTACATATAATGGGTGTTATTAAATAATTGCCCCACCCTTGCACAGCATAAATGGGAGCAGATAGACAGGTTTTTATTTGCTTTATAATCTACATCTACAGTAGAGCATCTATTTTCCGGGAGCCAATCAACCAGTATTGGCACTAAACCGGACAATAAATTTAATTCCCGCTCTGCTCCACCTCCGCTCCACATGGAGGAGACATCAGGAACTTTTTCAATAAGAATAAACATGCAAAAGCAGCAGACATTTCACTTGTATCTTCCTATTCATTCATGGGATTCCCAGATAGTGAATCATCAATGTCTACACCAGCAAGTACTCCAACAATATTGGCTTCTCCACCAGTCTCCCCCATCCGGCCTGTTCGAATCGGGCGAACATAAAAAAAAACATACTTAAATGGCTAATGTGCATCACAAGCAATGCTGTTATGACTCTCGAGCCAGTTTGAGACTACCCTCAACCCTCGATTTCATAAATTCTCTCTCTAGTGACTAAAAATATTTCTAAACTTGAGCCAAAAGTATGGAAAATGAATGTTTTGAAAGGTTGTTCATTTTAAAAGGGTAGGCCTAAAAGTGCGAGTGTAGTGAGTGAGGAGTGAGGGTGATGGTTGACAAGTTCAGTTATCACCAATAATCCAAATACATTTCCTTAGTTTATATTCATTATTCTTTGTCACTTTCTCTTACCATCACTTGCACTTTTCACCATATCAAACTCTATACCGGGATATCTGCTAAAAGTATGAAAAATGCCCGTTTTGAAAAGTTGTTTATTATAAAGGGGTTAGGCTTATCACGAGTGTAAAAAGGGAGTGTGAGGGTGATAGTGGGGTGGTTAGTTCAGTTATCACCAAATCTCATTGAATTTTTATTCGTGCACACACATTCCTTTAGTTTGTATTCATTATATTTGGTAATTTGCTCTTAAAATAATTGAAAAGGTTTATGCTGTGGTGTGCTACAGCTTTGTCAGCTTAGTTTGGGAACAGAATTTATGTTAGAAAATCAAGACATTTTTTTCTAAAACATATGTTTGACAACCGAATTGTTCGAGAAGAGAGGCAATCGAGAACCGAGGTACCATTGTACTGAACGTAACATTAGTTTAAGGATACAACAATTTTTGCAGTGGTTAATATTCAAGTTTTACAGTTCAGTAAACCTAAGTTTATCATTCATATCAACAGAAGTTTATTTGCACAAAGATACAGTACATTAGACTATACAGCAGAGGTTGAGTGGCTTATGGGTGTGTTTGAGTGTGTTGGGACATGGATTATTGCATCCAACTGAAGCATCATCGAGTCAATGGTGCGTACATATTACAATGGTGCATTATTGTACATTGTATGCTACATTGCAATAATCATTATGTATGTCGTATTATTACCATACTGTACTTCTATACTTATGTATGGCGCACGACAACAGGAAACGGACGTTATTCGGGTGTTACGGTACTTAACTATCCGGAAAATTTGTTTTTCCTGACATTTAAAATCCCCATGGACGCCAGATAATTGATGCTCTACTGTATATTTCTCTTTGTCCACTGGTTAGCATGGCTTCTTCTATTCTCGAAAATTCTGAGAAGAAGCGTTACCTTGATTGCATCCGTACAGTGACATTCCGCGAGGTTCATGATGCAGTAGCAGCTTTTATCACTCATTCATGGATTGCTCTGAGACTTAAGCAATCTGAGGATTTTGTGAAGAGAAACTGGAGAAAAGCCATTGATGAACTATGAGACTGAGTATTATGGTGGCCAGCCTGAACAGTTGTCTCAGGAATCCCAAAACATCATCCTTGAGGCTTCAAGACGCCGGAAGGAAAGTTGCTCCAAAGTTGCTAAAAAAATCCTTGTCCGTCGAAACAAACAGGTCAGTCGCCATGCTGTGTACTGGATAAGGGTTCAAAAGATGGAGCTGAACATCGCTTATAATCTTTGGTTTTGCAATTTCCTGCGTGATTGGTCTGAGGAGGATCTGGATCATCAAGCCACATGGGACCAGCTGGGATGGGCCCTACTTTCGCTCCATGATTCTCTCTCATTATGAGATTCCTTTCATGAAAGACCCTACCTGTATTCTGGATGTGCAAGATGCTACATTTCTTCATAACAAAGTTCCCTGCATGAAGGCCCTTCCAATTCACCAGACCTTAATGTTTGTGAGCAAGTGTGTGCCATCGTGAAGGATCGAGTTGAAGATCTTGATGCTGCAGGAGCCCATTCATTGCCGTTTTTCTTGTGTTGTTTTGGAGGAAAAAGTAAATGAAGTGCTTCAAAACATGAGTGACGACGCAGCACTTTTAGAGTTACTTCTACGGTCCTAGTCCTACCCAACCAAAATTCAAGCTGTTTGTGAGGTGCATGGAGGAAACACAGCTTATTGAATTTGTATGTATAAACTCACAAATAAAGTCCCTAAACATTTAATAAGAATTTCATTTATGTACAGTTGCCCAAGAAAAGACCGCAACCAAATTTGCTGATGTGTGGCAATATCTGGCAGCTGCTCCAAAGTAAACACTCGTATTTTATCAATGGATCACTCAGAACCTACAACCTTTGTATGGATGGATGTTATTGGCTTCAGCTAATTACATTCATCCTTACAACGGTTATAGGTTCTGAGTGATCCATTGATAAAATACGAGTGTTTACTTTGGAGCAGCTGCCAGATATTGCCACACACCAGCAAATTTAGTTGCAGTCTTTTCTTGGGCAACTGTACCTCTTTTTGTATAGCCTGAGCAAGGGGAGGCAATCAATAAATAACACCCTGTATATAATGCATGAGAGAATATGTGGAGAGAATGCAAGGCGAGGAATTTGTAAAGAAGGTGTATGGAAGTGAAGTTGTGGGACCTGGTGTGAGAGGCAGACCTCCGGTCAGATGGCAGAACAGAGTGGAAGAGTATGTAAAGGAGAGAAAAGTGAGGGGCAGAGTAGGGCTTGAACAAGTAAGGAGGGAGTGTTGGAACAGGGAGAACTGGAGACACTTCTGCCGTGGCCACCCCCTTGGGGAGAGTTCCCGGAGGGAACGAGGCGTCGGAGCTATAGAGAGAATATGTACAGTATCTGCTCATTTAATTAAAGGTCATAACAGCTCTAACTACACGATGTACCACCATGATCACAAACCAACCAACCACACACCAAGTCCACACCTGTATAACAGAGATCATGCGCCTGATGTGTGTGGGAGTGAGGTAGTAAGCATGTGTCATGGAGAGGCCAGCACAGTCCACCACAGCTGCCACTCCCCTCAGTTGGGTCACCGGTACACGTACCACATGTTCCAGAATCAGCACCTGGGAGCGGAACACTTCATCCAGACCACACACTTCAGGTAACCATGATCCTGTAACAGGTGAGAGGCAGCTGTTATAACCAGGGGTGCGAGTTCGGATCTTAAAAATCCCATCTCCGACTCCAGGAAATTTTAAGGTTGCGACTCCGATTCCGACTCCAACCCCCCAACCCCCCCTTCCGGTCCTTTCCCTTCACCAGTACAGTACTGGACCAACCATTAGTTCATATTATCATAAATTAGTCCATATAATATTGTATAATACAGGATGTGGTATCGCATATTTTTCATTGACATCGTTTGATATTTTGATATTTATAGGATATAAATCAGTGATCTACAGGGTAGTTCATTCAAAACTTCTGAAGTAAAATAATAATAATATAAGACCACATTACATGACTATAATCAATATTTCCACAAAAACTTTGTACAACAGCTTCCAGAAAGGCTACTTTTTTCCACAAATTAATGTAAATTTCCAGACACTAGCCTATTTTTCACCTCCAGTACCTTACATGAGAATTGAGCACATAAAGGAATCGGAGTCGGATATATTTTTACCGACTCCATCTCCGCACCCCTGGTTATAACATGTTGACCACAAATCAAAGATAAATTTTGAAATTACATGCTATAGGAGGATACAAATTGTGAAAATTGGTAGAACCTTTATTAACAATGTTTTAAAACTACTACTTTAGGTCATAATCCCTACGTCATATATCATAATGCAGTAGGCTCTCAATAATATGCTAACATATTAAACTTTTCTCATTCCATATCCACTTACTTCTTTTTTTCAATTTTTTTGTGTTCAAATTTGCTCACTTAAATTTACTTCTCTACAAAATAATCATGGGTAATATTCCTCATAGCTTATACATCTCTTGCACAACACTACCCTAACCTTGCCACAACATCAGCACACCTCACCGGTCCGGAAGACAATGACAGTTCTGCCAAGGGTGTCTGGGGTAGGGAGGACAGTCTGCATGTTGAGCGGCCAGACGAGTTCCAGAGCCGAGGGTACAAGGTTGACATACATCTCCGCGTTCTCCTGCCGGGCCTTGTAGTAACTGCGGATCTGTTGAACGACGACTGCTTTAGATAGTGAACAATTGTGGATTGAAAAATTGAGGTACTGACTGACTGGAAAGCTGAGTAATAAGAGTAATTCAAATAATAAAAATCTTATACCACAACAATACATCATACATACATATATACCAGGCTTTCATCTCCACGCTGGAGGTAGCCCCGTCAAGTCGCACACCCTCCGAAATAAAATGCCCAAACGTAGAACTCCCCCCCCCCCCACACACACACATACACTCCACATCTCAACCCCTCAATCCCTGATGGAGGAGGGAGCACCCCCACCGCACAACCGCATCTCCTTGTGGGACTACAAGGGATACAGCTATGTTTGCATCCATAGCTAGGCCCAACAGCATAAGCTGATTTACCCCCTGCCACTTCACTACAGGGCAAACTCCCCCTCCAGCATTCAGCTGGCCATGGGCCACACTCAATGCAGGCCCCTCCTCTAAGGACCGTGAAGCCGTGTCCACTCTTCAAGCATTCACCACCCTCCTCCACTCATTTCTGTCATGCGCAATCACTTTACCTTGCTCCACAGGTATATCTCTTCCACTCAGAGCTCCTTTCACGGTGTCCATCCATCTCCTCTGTGGCCTTCCTCTCCTCCTCACACCTCCCACATTTGAGCCCCCTATCCTCTTTATCATTCTATTCTCCTCCATTCTCTCCACATGTCCAAACCATCTTAACACACTTTGCTCTGCACAGCCTGCTAACTCTCTCACGACACCTGTCCTTTTCCTCACTTCCTCATTCCTGACTCTGTCCATTCGAGTCACACCACACATGCTTCTCAGACATCTCATCTCTACTACATTCAACCTTCTCTTCTCACTTTCTCCCATATTCCATGTTTCCGCTCCATACAGTACAGTAGGCACTGCTATCCCTTCGTACAACTTCCTCTTTACATCCATTCTAAGTGACTTACAGCCAAACATCCTATTCATTCCTCCTAGCACCTTTCCTACCTCATTTACTCTAGATTTTACCTCTGTCTCTATTTTGCTATCCACTGTCACCTTTGACCCCAAATACTTAAAGCACTCCACCTCCTCCAATATTTCACCATCTAGCATTATATTCATCCTTCTATTCTCTGCTCCCCTCCTACATCTCATTACTTTGCTCTTTACCACGTTCACTCTCAGTTTCCTCCTCCTGCACACCCGTTCAAATTCCTGCACTAACATACTCGGTTCCTTTTCTGACTCTGCCACTAACGCCATATCATCAGCAAACAGTAATTGATTTTGGCCCAACTCTCTACCTCTGCTGTCCACCAAACTCAGTCCTCTCTCCATCACCCTAGCATTTACTTCTCTTACCACACCGTCCATATAAATATTAAACAACCATGGTGACATCACACAGCCTTGACGGAGTCCCAACTTTACTGGGAACCATTCACTCACAGTACTTCCCACTCTAACACATGCTCTACTGTTCACATAGAAACTTTTCACCCCTCTCAATAATTTCCCCCCCAGCCAGTACAACTGCAAAACCTTCCACAATCCATTTCTATCAATTCTATCATATGCTTTCTCAAGATCCATAAATGCCCATACTACTACTTTACTTTTCTCTAAATACTTTTCACACACCTGCCTTACTGCAAATATCTGGTCCACACAACCTCTTCCTCTCCTAAAGCCACCTTGCTCTTCACCAATCACAGTCTCCGTACCCTATCTGACTCTCTTTATCAGCACCTTCCCATACAGCTTTCCTACTACACTTAACAGGCTTACATCCCTGAAACTCGTACATTGGTATCTATCCCCTTTTCCCTTATACTGTATAGAGGTACTACACAAGCACTCACCCAATCTATTGGGACCTTACAACTGTCGAAACATACCATCAACAACCTTACCAACCACTCCATCATACTTGTTCCACCATATTTCAAACATTCTACAGTGCATCCATCCAAACCCGAAGCTTTCCCTGTTTTCATCTCTCTCATTGCCTCCTCCACCTCCTTCTTTCTTATCGGCTACTTATTTAATCCCTCCAACCTGTTTACTCCACTTCCCCTTCCAAACACAACAATCTTAGCTTCTCTATCCTCATCAAAGTTCAGCAATCCCTCAAAATACTCGGCTCATCTCCTCTCAACTGCCTTCTTCTCAACCAGCATGGTACCATCCTCTGCTTTCACACTTTCCTCTTTCCCTGATGTCCCTTTCCTTATCCTCTTGACTTCCTTCCAGAACAGTTTCTTATTTTCCTGGAAATTTTCAGTTAACTTTCCCCCCCACCTATCATCTGCCCTCACTTTAGCATCCTGTACAGCTCTCCTTGTTCTATTTCTCTTCTCCTTGTAACACTCATACGATTCCTGATCTTTTTTCTGTAACCATACTTCAAAAGCTCACCTTTTTTCCACTATAGCTGCCTTAACTTCCTCACACCACCATTCACTACCCTTCCTCAAACCACCCCCAACCCGTCTCCAACCACAAACCTTCTCCGTACATCCTACTAGTGCCCTTTTAAACATTTCCCATTCCTCTTCTACCTTACCTATCTCCCTCTCCCTTACTCCATTCCAATTCCTAGCAATCTCCTCTTGATATTCCAACATCTTCTCTTTCTTGCTCAACTCACTCACTTTTAAAGCCCTCTTTACTCCTTCCCTATTTCTTGGTACCAGTTGTAATCCCACTCTTAACCTACCCTCTACTAGGAAATGGTCCGAAATACTGCCCCCTTCCCTCAATACTCTAACATCCAACAAACACTGTAAAGCAGTCTTTGACACTACCACATAGTCCATTAAAGCTCTATTTACCATTCTCCCATTTATCTGTCTTACCCATGTCTATCTATCTATCTATAGCTCTAACGCCTCGTTCCCTCCGGGAACTCTCTCCAAGGGGGTGGCCACAGCAGAAGTGTCTCCAGTTTTCCCTGTTCCAACACTCCCTCCTTACTTGGTCAAGCCCTCTACCCCTCACGTTTCTCTCCCTTACATACTCTTCCACTCTGTTCTGCCATCTAACCGGAGGTCTGCCTCTCACACCAAGTCCCACAACTTCACTTCCATACACCTTTTTTACAAACTCCACACCTTGCATTCTCTCTACATGTCCAAACCACCTCAATGTATAACGCTTCACTCTCTCAACCACTCCACACTCAATACCAATTGCCTTTTCACTCATACCACATCTCTCATACACACTCTCATTTCTTTCTCCATCCCACCTAGAAACTCCACATGCTCCTCTCAAGTAACTCATTTCCACAGCACCTATTCTAGACTGATGAGCCCTACTCGATGTCCATGTCTCTGACGCATATGTCAGTGTTGGCAGGATTATACTATTTCGTAGTCCCCTTTTCACCTCCATACTCACACTTCTACCCTTCATAATCCTCCCCAGTGATCATATGACCTGTCTACCACTCATTGATCTCTCCCTAATTTCTCCTTCCATACTTCCATGTATACACAGAACTGTACCCAGGTACTTAAACTCCTTCACTTCCTCCATCCTCTCACCCCTCAGAGTTATCTCCCACTTAGTCCCAGTTGGTACTCCCACTCTGTAAGGTGTAGCAAAGTCAATCACTTAAGTTTCTGCTCTCTCAAATACCATCATTTTACTTTTACCAACATTCACCTTCAGTTTACTTCATTTACACACAGACTGAAACTCATCCACCATTCTCCGTAACTCCCTTTCATTCTCAGCCATCAGCACAGTGTCATCCGCAAATAAACTTGCCACCAAGGACCAATTTGCTTCATTCAGCCTCATCTTCACCCCCAGGCCATTCACTTTGGCTTTCATCTCTCTCATACAACCATCCATATATATATTGAACAGCTATGGTGACATAACACATCCCTGTCTCAGCCCTACACTAAAATTAAAACTCTCACTTCGATCACCCTCTACCCACACACATGCTTTTGCCTCTGCATAATGCCTCAATGCCTCTCAGCAAAGACCATAAATTCTCAACACCTGTCAACCCTATCGTATGCCTTCTCCAAGTCCATGAAGGCAGCATACAACTTCCTACCCTTCCCAATATATTTCTCCACTATTGATTTTAATGCGAATATCTGGTCCACACATCCTCTAACCTTTCTGAACCCTCCCTGCTCCTCACTAACTTTATTCCCTGTTTCTTCAATCAGTCTCTCAGTAAGAACCTTCCCATATACCTTCCACGGTACACTGAGAAGGCTTATTCCCCTATAGCTACCACACTCATCCTTACTCCCCTTCCCCTTATACAAAAGGCACAATTATGGCTCTCCTCCAATCCTCTGGCACCTCTCCCTGCCTCCAAGCCAATGTGCATAAAAGCAACATCAACTCCACCACTACCTCCCCCCACACTTTAACATTTCAGCAGTTATCCCATCCACCCCCGGTGCCTTTCCTTACTTCAACTTTCCTAATCTCTTCCCTTCCTAATTCTCCCTGTACACCCTGTCGTCTACCACCTGCCTCCATCCCCATGCATGTCACCACCGCCTCCCCTCCCATCCCTCATTCATCAGACCATCAAATTGCCTTTTCCACACTTCTTTCACTTCCTCACTTCCACTAACAGTAACTCCATCCTCTCTCTTCATTCTCACACTACCAGACTTTCCTTCTCCTCTTTCTCTTTTAACCTCCTTCCAGAATAATTTCTTGTTTTCTTTAAACTTTTCACTCAGTTTCCTACCAAACACCTCATCCACTCTCCTTTTACTCTCACTCACCATCCTTTTCACTTGTCTCTTACATACATTGTATTCTCTCTTCCACTTCTTCTGATGCATTCCTCTGTAATGTTCTCCTATATGCCTTCCTTTTCTTCTCTACTGCATCTTTCACTTCTTCTGACCACCAAGCACTCCCTTTCTTGCCCCTCTTCTGTGTCTTGTATCCCACTACCTCTGCTGCTGTTCTCATTACTAGTGTCTTAAACATTTCATACACATCATTCACTCCCACTACCTCCCCTATATCCAACCTTGCATCCTCCAGCACCTCACCCACCCTCCTCTTATATTCCTCTCTATACTCGATGTCATTCAATCTTCCACTTGCCACCTGCCTCTTGTCCTCCCCTTCATACCTCCTACAGTGCTCCCACTTAACCCTGACCTTAATCCTTACCAAGACCGAAAAATGGTCAGAGCATTGAACCATTCCTCTCACTACTTTAGCTTCCATTACATCTTTCCGTAATCTTTCATCCACAGCTACATAATCAATTAAACTCTTTTGTTCTCCTCTATCACCCCTTCTCCTCCATGTATATAGGTGTATCATCTTGTGCTCAAAGAAGATATTAGCCAAGAACAATCCCCTCTCAGCACAGATGTCCACCATTCTCATTCACTCCCTCCACACCCCATTTACCAACAATACTTCCTACTCTCTCATTTCCTACTTTCCCATTCATATTTCCCATCATTAAAGGCCGGTTCACACTGGCAAAATCTTAGCCATTTTCTCCCAAAAAGTGCTCCAGGGAGGTGTTTCCGGCCTCTTTTCCTGAAATTTTATGCCGCGATGGAGAGACCGACATGCTGGAGCCGGATTCACTAACGCAGTTACGAGACCTTAGCGGGCGAGGGTGCGATTCACTAACAAGTTACGGGACCCTTAACCCAAACTATCGTACTGCCTTACCTAAGGGAGCGAGGAGGCACCCTTAGTCGAGATACGGGAGTGAAATGTCCGACAAACGAAGAAAAACGGAGCTGCCAGGAGTACTTTACAGACATGTCACCATGGAACTCATTGTTGCTGTTGCTCTGGAATTTGCATTGAAAATCCATGTTAATGAAAATTACCTAATACGGTATTATCGTTTTTCTCGAGTGGAAATATTGAGATTATGTGATGAGCTTCAGAAATTGGAAGAGTTTCCAGGCAATCTCATATGCTATCCCCACTCATACATTGGTTTTATTTGCCTTAAGATTTTATGCAAGTGATAGCTTTCAGAGTGTTGTTGGTCTAGTGTGTCTACAGTAATAAATAAAGTGACAGAAGCCCTCTACAGAAAAGCAAGACTGGAAATAAAAATGCCTAGAGGAATAGCTACTACAACAGACACTAAGCATATATTTAATAGACTAAGAAATTTTCCAAATGTAATTGGAACAATTGATTGCACACATGTTCCAATCAAAGCACTCAAGGAAAGTGAACATTTGTATGTGAACAGGAAACAGTATCACTCTATCAACATCCAAGTTGTTGCCAACAGTGATCAGTAGCCTACATAACTAATGTGTGTGCAAAATACCCTGGCAGCACTCATGATGCATTTATCTGGAATAACTCTCACCTTAGGCAGAGATTTGAGAATGGAGAATTTGAAACTTCTTAATATAATCTAACTTCAGGCGTTAATTAACCCCCATCACAAGAGCTAAAAGGAAGTTGTCAAGATTTGTGGACTAAATACAATAATACCTATGTTTTTAGGAAGCATATGGTTAATGCTGATGATCATTAGTGCTATATATATCGTAACCTATATTATGTCACACTGTATACTGTACCACCATGAAGGAATTATTGATATTTCATACTTATACATTAAATTACCATATATATTCAACTGATGCAAGTTAACTTTGTTACTTTACCACAGTCCTCAGCAGTGTGTCCAAGTGAAGTCCCCATAAACTTCATTGCTTATTAATAACAAAGTTAGGCTACTTTTGATATTTTGCAAAGTTTACTTTAAAACCCACAGTCCTATTCACCCTATTCAAAACTCGTACAGTATATTCCAAATGCTTTCCCCAAATAAACAGCTACAATAGGCTCTTTCTCTTAACAAAAGGATTTCTCTACAGTAAATGAAATACATACTGTAATGTATGAAAAAAGGCATTGCTGGACTAAAAGAGAATTAATGAAGGAAAGAAAACAGTTGATTAGACATTTATTCTGTATTCCGGCTGTACTCCGCTGCAGAATTAAGTGCAAATATAATGCTTTGTAGAGCACTCTCCTTCACTGTTTACAAAATAATAATATCAGCTGATGGGAGATTCTTGCGTCTGATTGGTTAGACTCTTTTGTTACCGACTTCATGATTGGTTAACAGACGACAAGATAAAATAAAGTAGAGCCATCTACCGTCAAAATATGAACTACGACTCACGGTGAGGATAACTTCTCGCTCTCTTACGATTGTTTAGTGAATAGATCTTAAACACTGTGCTGCCGGAATCGTAAGGTAGCCTTACCGCCATAACCTTAAGGGAGCTCTTATGGGAGCGTTTAATCCGGCCTCTAGTCTGTTTGCGCCGGAATCGCAGCCGCTTGCCGGGACTGGCGGGAAATCAAACCTGCTAACCAATCAGAGCGCTGCACTGCAGGAAGACTCGTTTTCTATGATCTTATGGAATTAATTTACAAGTAATACCAATTTAAACATGTATTCTTCATTACAAAATCCACTACTGTCCATAAATTCTTTCCTTACAAAAGAAAAACTGAATTGCAATGTGTATTCTTCTTTATTTAATCCGCAAACTTAATGGAAAGTAATAAAACTTTATACAAGTTAATCAAAATTCCTTCAGTAGAATTATGAGATGATTATGGATTTACCTTCAAATTCTTTTCAATACTCTTCAAATTCTTTTCAATATTCTTCAGGCGAGCAAATGCCATTTCATCTTGAAATCTAAATATGTTTTTCATTATCATGTGTACTTCTGGATCATAGAATATCTTGTATTAATGAAAAATCGAGAGCAGCACATCTCATACGTGTTTGGCGGTCCATCTTTGTTTGTAAACACAGATGCTGCGCCACCGCATCTGTGGTCTCTTGTCCATGTGAATCCCTTCCCGAGAAAAAACGCCGAAATCGGACTTTTGTTCCCCGAAATCGGAGAGAACAGATGCCGAGATTTTGCCAGTTTAAGGCCGGTTCACACTGGCAAAATCTCGGCATCCTCCTCTCACTCTCAAACTTCCTCAAACACCCATTCAGCTCCTCCCAGAAATCTCTCATCTTCTCTCTCCCCGTCTTGTTCTTCTCATTCACAGGTGCATATGCATACACCCATGCATACTTTACCAATCCAATCTTCCCTGTCATCCATGCTACTCTCGTCCCACATCATCCATGTCCATCTACTCTTTACCACACCCTTGGTGCTACCAGCACTGCACACCCCTCCCTCCCTCTTCCTTTACACTTCTCACTCATTCCTGTCCACACTACACCTCCCTCTATTCCCTCCCACATCACACTCTCTCCTCCAGCCTCACACTCCTCCATTCCCCATCCTTTCAAGTGTGTCTCAGTCACTCCCATCACATCCACTCCTCCATTCTTAAAGCATTCAATTATATCTCGCCTCTTTGTCCTATCAACTATCCCATATACATTTACTGCTACCACTCTCATGCACCCACCTTTCCCCCCTCCCCCTACACTAGGGCCTACAGGGAAACCCGGACAGCCGCCCCCCCTTCCCCCCCTGCCCACAGCCATATCTGTCTACTCCCCCACTGGGGGGCTGCTGATGATTGGCAAGGCCAAGGAAACTAAATCCAATCCCCCAAACTGCCTCCCCCTTTAGCTCCACCTCCTGCTTTATAAAAAAAAAATGGTAAAAAAAGGAGGTGTTACCAGTGGTTGCCACGTGGAGGCAGGGTAAGGCTTACCTACCCTTCCTGAGGATGGGTAGGTCACCGAGGTGAATCCTTTCCCAATACCAATGGTTTTAGCTTTCCGCAGCAGCATTCACCTCAACCTCATTGGTTACAATACTGCCACTGCGCAAAGCCCACATTTATTTATATATTTCCTTTTTCTTAAAAAATTTATTTCCAACTACTAGCTCTCTCTCTACACATAACCCAATCATTCTTTCACCACTCTCATTTATTCCCGGCACCCCATACCTACCCACAACCCCCTCAACTACACCTCGGTCTCATATAGAACGTCTTCACATAGAACGATTCTTGTATAGAACGAGCGACCAAAATATTAGCTTAAAATTATTTTACAAAACGATTGCATCCATATAGAACGGGTGGCAAAAATAAGTGAAGCATATCCCAGGAGTTCTTATACAAAACGAGCTAAATCATAATGAACGTGTCAGGAAATGATATCACTGGCGTCTGCGCAGTGTGGGTGAGTGTGTTCCCGCCACTTCTCCCGCTCCTTCACCCTTCCTAGTGTTGCCAGGTGCAAGGAAATTTCTCTTGTTTTAGGGAATTTTGAAATCCACACAGGGAAATTAAATAAAGATTGTTCAAAAGTAAACAGGGAAAGTCTTACCAGAAGAAATACCAAAAAGACTGTTAATGTTCAAGATTAAACAGGGAATTATTGAGCCATACAGGGAAATTCTAAAGTTGAAGTTAGGGAATTTTCGTTAAGAAGACCTGGCAACACTGCCCCTACCCTCAGGGCCTCAGTCTCCAATGACTCTCCATTCAGCCTAGCCTGCGTTGTGTGTGACATGCTCGTTTTTAGTGATTACGAGTTAACCACCAGCTTCAACGCTCAGTCATGCCAGGTCGTGCATTTACAAAATGGAAGGCCATATCCTTCGATATAAAGAAGGAAGCTATTTCTCGGAAAGAGAAAGGAGAAGGAAACACCAGCGTATGGTTAATAAAAGAAAACAAACGATGATCACGCGCTATCTCCCCCCTACCACCTCCCCCACCATGGATGCCGCCGACTCGTCTGTCACATGAGTCACCTGCGAAAACCTAATACGAATTGTAATATGCATTTTCTATACATCCCTGTAGGATTAAGGCAAGAAAAACCTTAAAAAGTATTTTATGTTAATTTCAGGGACAATTTTGGTGATTGATCGACCAATTGTAATTTTCCCCATAGGTTACGTGTATCACATAGAACGATTTCACATAAAACGACGTCTTCTATCGACCTATTGGACGTTCTATACGAGACCGAGGTGTACCTTATCCCCCACTCTTGCATTCAAATCTCCCAAAAGTACGATGTTTACATTCTGCCCAAAACCCCGTATACACTCCTCCAATTCATTCCAAAACTGTCCTCTCTCCACCTCATCTCTCTCACTTCTGGGCCCATACGCACTCACAAACACCCATGTCTCCTGACCAAATTTTACTCTTACCCACATCAACCTTGCTGAGAACTCCCTCCACTCCACCACATTCCAATTCACAGAATCAAAGCCATTCCTTCCCTAGCTCTTCCCCTCTCCACCCTGACACTCTACCACTCACACAACCAAACTCCACATTTACCCTTCCCTTTCAACTTTGTCTCACTCTATGCTAACACATCCAACTTTCTTTCAACAAACACTCTCCCAATCTCCTCCCTCTTACCTACAACCGTACTACATCCACGCACATTCGTTGTCCCAATTTTTATATTCTTGGGGTTTCGGGAAGTACAATCACTTCCCTCCCCCCTTTTCCTTTGTATGTGCTCCATGACGAAATTGCTAGGGAAATCTCACAGAGGAGGGGTTCCCCGTGCCCCTCGCTCCGAGGCCATTGCACCTTAAACAGTGGGCGATGGGGTCTCCACATCCCTACGCCTCATCAGTAGGAAAAAAGAACACTAAGTAGTAGAGAAAGCAAGAGCGAGCTATGGGAGGTAGAGGATGCTCAATCCTCACTTAGATAGACCCACCCACCACCATACAACAACAACACAACACATTACATTTTCACCAACTCAACCTGGCTGCATAGGGCATTCACTTCCCACCAAACACAGCGTCCACAGATACGGGTACATACCATGGCCATAGCTTTGTCGTAGTCAAACTTTCGGGCACGGAGGAAGCTGAGAGAAGGAAGGGTGTGTCCAGGCGCGAGGTCAGACCAGGCTCTGTCTCCACCATCTCCCTGGGGACGGTGGCACATGACAATTTTTTTTTTTAACTTTTGGACAATATACAGTAGGTTTTTCTGTCACGTGTAAGTGCAGGGATATTGTACAAGTTTTTACCAAAATTCAGTTGCTAACTGAAATAGTGTTTAACCTTAGGATTACAAAATTGAAGCAAATCTCTACCATATTTGGGATAATATGTATTACAGTATTCAAAGTGTCATTTCAGGTTTGTTGTAAATACAACATTCTCTCTCCATTTACTGCTACTCAACTGTAAATCCTCTTCACCCACTCCCCACTCACCTGAGAGCCTGTACATCCCTCTCCACCCACTCGAGCTTCTCATGAATGTCATACTCTGCCTCCTGTGCCAGCTCTGTGGGGAGGGCTCCGTCCCTCCTCTCCTCCACCACCCGACGGTCCCGCTGCAATATGGCCTCAATTGCTTTGTCTGTCGCTCCCTGGGGTCCCTGATTCTTTACTCTGGTTGGCGCGGCACCTTCGCTTGTCTCTTCTCTAGATCCATCCAATTTGGTCTCCCCATTCTGCAGAACTTTTGTTTCCTTTCCCTGTTCTTGGGTCTCCCCTAGGTCGTTCGTCGTCCGTTCACCCTCTTGTGATTGTTGCTGGTGGTGTTGTTGATCTCTGTTGTGCTGTGTGTTGTCTTGTTCCAGTGGGTGATGCAGTGTGTTGTGGTTCTGTTGTTGTTGATGGCACTGTGTGGGGTCCTGGTGGTTGGAGTGCTGTGTGTCTCCTCCTCCTTCACCCCCTCCAGCATTACCTCTGCCTGACCCTCCACCTTCGCTGCCCCCTTGCTTCCATCCCTCCTGCTCTTGGGTGATGATCTGTCATGTGGGGAAAAAAGTATATTATGTGGTCCAGCTAAGTCTATAGAGCAACAACTCAAATACTCATGTGAGGAAAATT